>PDGT01000050.1:1796238-1832650 GCA_003671415.1 Megathymus violae | reverse complement strand
AATACCTTCTATCTGATATCGTTTTCACTTTGCAAACCTTTTATTTCAGGTAAAGACTGCCGCGAGTACAGACGAAGTGACGACATAGATGATCTCATTCCACCGTACGAGTACGCACGAAGGTGAAAGTAATGATAACAATAAACCTACTTTCATATCAATATTGTGTTGATGTCAAAACCCTATGCAGAGTTAGAAAAGGAAAAATACTCTTCTGTTTATGTTTAATAATAATATTTTGAATTTAATTGTATTCTTCTAATAGTTCTCATTATTCACTTTAGATTCTTTGCGAAATAATAATTTAATACAATTGGTTTGGTATGTTAATAATATTATTAAATTCATTTTTAAGTTGTTAGTGGGTAAGTCATCTTAAATGTAAAAATGTATTAGTAATTCTGGAATACTTTACTATGTAAATCTGTGAGTGTGGTGTAAAAAATTTAAAATTAAATCATGGACGCTAATTTTAATGGAGAAGTTATGATAGATATTGTATGAGAAGTCGCAAAAGCTTTACATTATCATAAGGTCGTTGTATTAAAATGCAAATGAATTGGACAGTCTCAAAGTCTGGGAAAGGATAAGCGTGTGTATTCAACGTGCTGCTCGCTCGCTTACTTCATAATAAGTCCATTGAAAACAATCCACTCCCCCCTTTTTTACTTTTTTTTACTTTGCCTTAGTTGTAACTAGGGTTGTAAAATAATTTATTTTTTGAGTTCAAATATCGATAAATCGTAATTGTTGCGTCATTGATTACGTAACGAAATGAATAATCCTTTACATTTTTTATGTCAAGAACAAGCTGTTGTCGTACAAAATAACCGCGTGTGTACTCATGTAGGATTTCACTATATTTTATCATCACCGCAAACTACCAGCCAGAATAAACAAGTGGCCATCGAGTACAAAGGGCGTAAATTACTCAAAAATCCATCATAAAATTGTATCTTGTAATAATATGTAATAGTATGTAACAGAATCAACAGCGATTGAAAATGTAGCTTTTAAGTAAATGAGTTGAAGTAAAGAAGAATATTCGTACTAGAAATTATAATTTCATGTTTGCCGAAGAGTACTGAATGATAATAACCAGGAATTCTTCTTTAACGTGCTTTCCGATGTACAAAAACCCTGACGATTTCTTTTTTCATAACTGTTATTTGTCACCTTCGTCTTCGTCTTGTCATTTACAATTAACTACATTTTAGAAATTTTAATATTAATAAATAATATAGTGTAAAATTATTTACTAAAATAATATTGATAAAAGACAATAATTTGTTAAATAATTTTTCTTAAAGCTATGTAACTAGTATTACAACTGTGCGAATATCAACATTATATTAAATTGTTTATACTACTGGCTTACGGTACTTAGAAGCAATGTGGTGATTACGTATTATAATATTTTGTTAATATTCACTAGTAGGCTATTAATAATTTATGTATATTATTAGTACCAATATTTATGGAACATCAATGGATTTGACGTAGTAGTATGGATGGATATCTTTGTGGAGTACATCTTGCTGAACATTATAATCAGTAATAAACGGGTCCCACCCTTTCTTGGTCGTTATCAACGCGTCGGTAACATCTTTGGTGTTACGAACCTCCATGGGCAGCGGTGTCTATTTGCCTGAAATTAGACTGTCCGCTCGTTTGTCGACAGTTTACAAAAAATAAATGCTTTAATTAATTTTTGACAACCCTAGGTAAGCCTTGCTGTTTCTTGCCGGTCGCCCTTTGGTCTCATTTATAAACGCCTATAGTTTATCAGTATCCATGCCCCATTTGTATTGTTTGGACCGGCTCTCCGCCATCCTTGTCGCTGAGATGTCTTTGCAAACAAAATCAACTGTTTTATGTTATAAGACTGTTTGTTTCGAGCGTTACAAAAGACGTTATACATCTATCAAAAGATAACAACATTCTCATTTATCTTAGTGCTTAAACCACGAGGAATACTATTTCTTTTAAAATCCAGTACTGACAAAAAGGGTGGTGGTGAAGAATAACAGTAAAATATAAAATGATCTAAATACGCAGTAACCTAAGCTAAATAGTCTCTGTATAGTATTGAAAGCAACCTGTTTAATTATATAATGCTTTTACTGGACTTGTTCTACGGATATCGGAATTAGCAAAGCAGCGTGCGGTTCAATTCTATCGGTTACTCGAGTTTTCTCAGACACTAATGTTATCGACGTCAAAAAGGTGCTGTGAACTCAATACTAAATATAATTAACCTAACCTTCATGAAGTAGGTGATATTTAATCGGTTGTACAAATACAGTAAATGGAACTAAGTTACACAGTGGTTTCTCAGAATATTGGAATTTATTACTTATTCTAGAAACGTAAAATTACGGAGTACATCCACTGCGGAATATATTAATCCCATTAACCCTTATAGGTCGCTCTCGCGATAACAACAGCATTAAAACGACCGTATTGTCAGAACATAAATTGTAAAAAGCTTAGAATCTCATCGCTCTAATCATTTCGCGTTCATTATGTCTTTGTACCAGTGCATTTTGATTTTACACTCGGAATTCGTAGTGATTTTGATTTGTTTTCGTTATGGTAGGGTTGTTTTTTGTTTTTTTACTTGAGAAATTGTTTGTTGTATCAATAAACCCCTATTTTATTCCTATTTATCATGTGTATGCACTTTAAGTTACGAAGTTACTATTTGAATTTTTTGTTATTAATAATTTTTTTGTTAGTTGTTGTGCTTAACCATTCATGATAACTTTACCGGATGGTGAATGCACTATCAGATGGTATGATTGCATTAAAATATAGGAAGTTAAGAATACTACTTTATGTAAATAAAAGGTACTCTTTATTGAAATATGTTTTCTATTAAATAATTTAAATAATACTTTCTTAGCTCTTAACAAGTTATATTGGAGGATAGAGTAGGTTTTACAACGATGCTTGAAGTTAAGATATGATTTTAAAATTATGGCATTGCGCTGTTATAATACATTTTAAATGTTACGAGCGAGCGAGAATGTAACGCATTGCTGTATAAATTTTTTATTGGAACATAACGAGTTCACTACACGATATAATAAGTTCCTTATTAAATTAGGCGTAAAATAAACTAGATACTAAAAAATCGTTGGTTCCGATCAATATAATGCGTGTGTGTGTTACCTTTGATTATTTGATTTCATTGAATTTATTTTGAAAAAATGTACACTTCGACAATATATGCAGGAGATCTTGTGACTAGAAATCGTTTAGAGATAAAGTATCGCCATACCATTATACTATACAATTATTTTTTAATCGGCAATTTTCCTTTTTCTCTCTGGTTTTCCGTCGTCGTGTTGGTGTATCGGGAAATACGAAAATTGCTGCGCGGAGTCGAAAATAGCATCTGCGAGACGTCGAGAAATATATTTCACTATCATTGCTTTTAAATGTTATCACTACAATTGCAATTAATTTTTTATCATGTTCTAAAGATATCTACGGCCATAATTTCGGCTTCCTAACTTTTAAACTTGGATCGGGACACGTAATTGTCTCTGGCATTCTTGCGGCGAACGACATTGAAGATGATCAAGTTTTTACAGCCTTAATAACCAGTCACGTTCATAACATTGACTGATGATGATGAGTTCAGTACCTTGTTTCTTCACATGTGTAGTTATTTTTAAAACTTTATTAATGTAATTCGTATCATCAGATCATCACCATATCAGAACCACTTTTGTTCCATACTTCCCGGTCCATGATGGCTGTATATAATTCACTAGGAAACGGCATTGATTAAGAATAACAGTATTGTTTATTGTAGATTGTTATAAGGCATAATGAACATTTTATACACTTATCGTCATAAAATAGTTACATATATTCCATACAATTACAGAATTTGGTATAACATAGCAGATTTACGTAATTCATTATACTATAAGTAATTAAGTGTCTCAAATATATGAATAATAAGGGTTAATAGCCATAAATTACCATTATGAATAAGTACGGGTCGGAAAACTATTTATCCCTGGGGATGCTATGGAGAATAATGCTGGTCATGGTTAACCTCAGCAAGTGGTATATATCTGTCAAACATTAGGTTAAAAAATTAAGATGTCAAATTGAAAAAAAACAAGCCATTAGCCACTGTTTTATGGATTATTTTGGTAAAATTAGTGTTCGATGAATTATTTAATACTAAACCATGTAATTCTTCAGCAGTTTTTTCTCTACTCATTTTGCAAACATATTTTCATCCCATGTATTCGAAAAGAGGCATTATGGTTCCTCGATAAATGTCAAAAAAACGCATCATTCCGGCGCACTTAATAGCAATGACGGAATAAATTTGGAATTGGGACACTATTTAATTAAAAAGTTTGAACACAATTCGATTCGATAAGATCTTGGCCGGTAATAAGAAAAAGCGCGCCTCCTGACGCAGCATTGGTTAACCTATTTTAAAAAATTCAACTTCTTATTCGTTTTGTTATTCATGTTTATCAAAATATTAAAGGTAATTTTAATTTCTAATGTGGTTATGTAAATATAGATATTCGTTATTACTAAAAGTATATGTTATTTATGTTTCTCATAGAGGGCGATGAAAATGATTGTACTGTAAATGTTAATTAGTAAATTAGTTAGTCCTTATGACGAAAGAAATTCTCTCTTTCTCTCTCTCTCTCTCTCCCTCTCCCTCTCTCTCTCTCTCTCTTTTTCTTTCTTTCTTTAGCAGAGTGTGCCACGCGGTTCCAATATTATTTAACTTCGAGCTACGTACTTTGAATACCTCGCTACGGTTAGAATTCTACTGTACAATCCTTCGCTTTGCTCCGGATTCAACTAATCTGTTTCACCCGCATTACATTATTTTGGTCCCTTGTAACACTATTGACTAATTTTCTTCAAAACTTACACGTAAGATTTCAAATACGGATCACCTGATATTACCATACATCATATTTGTTTTCAATTCACCTAACATATTAATCAATTAACGAAATCTGAAGCGATGGTGGTTAAACTAAAATATAAAGCTAACAGCAACAATAGCCATTCAATATTTTTCACAGTATATGATGCAAGAGATTCATAGTTTCTCATAGTACTTTTGGCTCAGTTCCTTGTTTATTTAAAACTCATTATTCCTACCGCCATTTCCCTCATTAATTTCGCTCAATGCCGCAATAATTTTCATACGGAACACGTACCGTTAGTCGCCTGCTACCCGTTAATTAGCCGCGCTCAATGTTATAAGGGTTACGCAATACACTAACTAGTGTAGTGCAAAAGGCGAGAGAAAATTAAATAAGGAGTAACACAACAGTCTCCCACGTTCTTGGCTCTCTACGGTCTTGGCAAACGTACTAAGAAATAAGTTAGTTTTCGAGTTAACCGCAGATACCGATAATGGGGTAACTAACGGATATAGGAACCGCCTAGATCCTCGTCACGGAGAGAAGGGTGAGGATAAAACATACATCGTGAAACATGTCATTTAAGCCTATATAGACTCTTAACCAAAATTCCGCAGCATTAAAGGATTGTTTCAACATCCGATACTAAGAAAGAAAGAATGAAATACGTAATAGTAAAACAAACTTTATTTATAACCTTGATGTTCAGATCGTAGCGAATCAAATAGTTGGATGTAGTGTAGATCTTTTAGCGTTAGCGTTTCATTTCAAGTCAGAAATACTTAAGATCATTACAATATGTTTTGAAAAACCTCTTACACATGCACATACAAGTTGTGTTTAAGAAAGCTTCAAAACTTCTATATTTGTTACCTGTCAATGTCAAGTTGAGTCACGATCCAATAAGAATATATGAATCTGCCCCTTAGCAAAAACATATCGTGAAGACCATTAATACTTTTTCAATATGTAGTTTTACACTGACCAAAAAAACAAGAAATAAAGAGTCCAGTTCTTTATTTATCCGCCAAGGCCTTACACTAAGCCATGCAATATGTAACTCTAAAGTATGGGATGTATTTCATAAATTGTAACAAAAATGAAGGATTTTCATCTTAAAAACTGCTGTTTCATACTTTTATTCGGTTTTTACTAATAGCTAGGAGTGAGGTAAACTTGATTTAGGGTGCGAATATAATAGAATTATAAAAAGCCTGATAAAAACTATTAACAATTGTTTCAGCTGCGGTTAGAATTTGTGATGTAAACATAGCATACTTGTTTCTTAAATCGAAGCGAGAAATAGTTTCTAGTAAAAGTACGTACTAAACTTTATTTTACACCATGTTGGTGGGTAAGAGGAAGAAACGAAATTATCTCACTGTTAATTCGAAGTAAAAATTAATAGAAAAACTTCTCCCTACAAAACATAAGGATAAGTTTTTATGCCATAATTAAATATTTATTAAGGAAACTAATCATAAATTTTAAAAGGAATTTATAAAACATGCATGCATGTACTCGTAAGAGCACAGGTTGTATTAATCTAGTGAAAAGTATATGAGAAAGCTGTTATAAAGCACCAGTTGTGTCGTCTCGAACTTTACCCATTTGTCATCTGTTATCATGTTGCTCTGATACTAAATTATAAGTGAAACTTCGCGGCTAACAATTATGTCGTGAAGAACAGATGTTGCCTTTCTGTCCTTTTTTCTTTAACATACTTCCGTGTACATTAGGCTCACGTTAAGAGGATTTTTAAGAACTTTTAGGTGTTTATCACAAAATATTACATATTTACTAACTAGTTTTGTCAAATTTATTACATAAATAGTATTTTGCCGTCGTCGCTTTAAAATGCATACGCTTTATAATCACAGATAAACATAGTGTTTAAGTATTTATACTTATTATATTAAAAATTATCAGATATTTAATAAGTGTTATGTTCATCTCATGAACATGTCTTGCTTTTTTGAATGAGATGAATTTATTGTATTTATTTTTTAGGTATCACCTTAGATAGTAAGCTTCGGTGGGGTGCGCATATATCGGTTCTCGCAAGTAAACTTAGTAGGTCTGTCTACGCTATTAGGAAGATAAGACTAATTACTGATGTAGAGACAGCTAGACTTGTTTATTTTGAATATTTTCATAGTCTTATGTCTTAGGGTATCCTAATGTGGGGTAAATCTGCTGACATTGATTCAATATTTATATTACAGAAAAGAGCAATCAGAGCTATATACAAATTAAAGTCGCGTGAATCATTAAGAGAAAAATTTAAAGAAATAGATGTACTCACCGTAGCCAGTCAGTATGTATATAGTAATTTAGTATTTATTAAAAAAAAATTAAATACGTGTAAGCAGAAAAGTGATACACACAATCATCAAACAAGAAATAGGCATAATTTGGTTACATCTGCATTTCGTCTTCAAAAGGTTTAGCGTTCCTTTATGGGGCTTGGAGTTCGTTTTTACAATAAGATTCCTAAGTCGTTACGCGATTTGCCCATTGGAACTTTTAAGCGTCGCATTAAAACACAACTTATAGGCAAAGGATATTATAGTATAGATGAGTACATGAATGACAAAGATGCCTGGACAAAATTTGTGTCGAAACCAGTTCCGCACAGGTTTAAACTTATGTAATTACCATATGTTGTTTAAAAGATGTGCTGAGGAGGTTCTTTCGCCGTTTCTTCTCCTCGTTGTTAATGCAGCTTTTCGAAACAGTGGTAGAAGCAAAAAATGACGTTCATAAGTGTATTTACTAAATATCTATATGATTAAATGATATTGAATTTGAATTAGCCGTACAACATCAGTCAAAACACCGTTTACTACGTTTACTCTTAACAGAACTGACATTCTAACTTTTATTTCCTGTCACACAGAACAAATCGGTTTCCTCACTATAAAAGCTATCATAGATTAAGCTTTAAGCATCCAATTACACTCACACAATTCTATTATACCAAACTTAGTTTGTTACGGGCGATCACTTGCAGCTGAAATAAGTCAGATCTGACCGGCCCAAGTTATTATCGACTGATAATAATCAAGAAGTCGTCTCGGAGACCTTCATGCAACATAAATAGCTTCGGCGCCCTCGAAAGTGTGGTGGAGTACGTACCACCAAGTACGTACTCATTAAATTATCCTCCTAAAATGTCCTGCAGTGGGTCACTAATGAATTGAAAATATATGACATATTATGCATTACATACCGTAAGGCCTTTCTGCTTTATACGTTCCATTTTTCAATATAGTACCTACCTATTCCTCTGTGTCCTACTTTCGCGGCTTTCCTTTTAATGTGTATGCGCCATAAACTTTCTATTTCATCCTTTGAGTAAAACAAGGCCGTATAACTCAGCCACTTTCCATAGCCTTCTATTAATCATATATACAATATAAAACACTTTTATTGCCTTATGACTATAATGAAAAGCAAAACTTCGATAGACACTTAAAGTTTTTACGACCGCTATTCGCAATAAAGGCAAGAAACTATAAGCCTCAATGCAATCACTTTTTATAAGTTACTAGTGCTTGAACGCTTTAAACGTTAATTAAAATATTCACAGCTTATCATTGTGAGTAATGAGATAATTGATTCGGTATGATATTTTTTAATGAACTGCGGAAACTTGAAAATTCGACGTTAAAATTTACCTCATCCGGCTTTAACAGTAGAGCGGCGATCAATTCGAGTATTTCAGAGTCCGCGGTGCGGTGAATAATTTTGGCTTTACAAAGTTAAGGCATGGAAACATTTCAGCGCTTCCATCTGAATTGCATTCGTATCTGAGAGCAGCGGAGCTCGTAAAGTTTTCCTCTCCCTCTTGTCAGTCAATGTTTTTGCATCCTAGAACAAATTTTTGTATTTTATCTATTTATACACTCTGAATTGTGTATAACACAGCTTTCTCATCACACTTCCAGTATATGAAAAGATTTTATATTTGTTAGGATCTTTGAAAAATATTGTCACCACGTCATACTTGCTATAATTCAGCTGTAAAAACAGGTTGCTTAGACTTGTGTTTAGATAAGGTAAAATGCTTAGAATTAAGTTGTTTAATGTATTACGCAAATCGGTCCGCAAATCTTGAGGTGTAAAAATACCAATTTATCAACCAAATTATCTTTAAAAATCGTTGAGTGATCGGTACATCCAAAAAAATAATACCAATCGAACATACAATTTCTTTCTTTTTTGGAGTCAAATTGAAGAGAAAAAAAAGGGTCGCTTATACTTCAATTATTATCACGAGCCCGTTCCAAAGAAACATCTAATTTAGTGATATCGGAAGCCCTATGAAGTTGTGTGTGTAATTGGATACTGAACTGCACTGCTTTAGGTGGACGGGTCAGAGAATTTAGTGGTTTGCAACAAAAACTGCAAACGTATGGAAATTCGTAATTTACGGAGGTCGGAGATAGCTAGCGCGAAGTTATAGCAGACGTGCCGGCCGCGCACAGCTTTATCCCTAATGGCCTCGGAGGGACCATCCGCAGGGTTCAGTAATCGATGCACTCAATTATTCTCGAGTGAACGAAAGCGAGTAAATCAGGTCAGGCAAATTCATTAGTTATAGCAGACGATTGGTGAGTGCATAAGTAATATTAAATTCTCCGTACTGGTGTTCAGGTTTTACGAAAATGACGAAAAGTGAACTGTTACAGATTAATTTGGAGTTAATTGGAGAGTAACAGAACGCATGTGTACAGAGTAAAGTCAGAAATACGGTACTACTATTGCAAGATGCTTATGCCTGTGGTTTGATTACGACGCCTTTTTATGAAGACCGTAACGTGTATAAGGTTCAGTATACATTTTTTTATGTTTGTAGCCGACAAACGAACAGACGAACCACCTGATGGTAAGTGGTCACCGTCGCTCATGGACATCAGCAAGACCAAAGGTATCACTGATGCGTTGTCGGTCAAGAAGTGAGAAGAAGATTAAAAAGAAGGTACTGGCTCTCAAGCTCCCAGCCGGAACACGACGAGTCGTTTGGCAGCTGACTCAAGCAGGAGGAGGGTAGCCAGGCAGGCTTCACGAAAAAATAATAATACCAGTAATAATATTAATGACTTAATAATAATACTGATAATGTAATCCTTACGCGAAGCCCAACCACCAAGCAGGCTGGCTTCTGTCGCCTCTTACGACACCCTGTTCTGCCAGCATAGGATTGGAGGAGTATTCTAAACTTAATGCAAATTTAATGCCTTAATGTCCACCAGTTAGCCGAACTGGATATGGTAAAATTGAATGATGTATAAGTACACTTTTCCATATTAGACTCTTGACACCCTCATCATTACCGACCTCCATATGTAGGACATCAATTCCAGTGTGAATATTTTTTTTATATTCAAAATTAGTTTCTATAAACATTTTTAAACTCAAGCTGTACAACGCTACAGCAAATTCTTACCATGATATTCACTAGCTTGTCAACAGTTTCTCCCCGTCACCGTAGTTTCGTCGTGACCACGGTCCATGGGTCGAAACTGGATCGAAATATTGACAATAAATAAAATGTATCGTGAGTACCTGTTACATAATAAAATTTGTAATTTTTAATGTAATGACTTCGGTTTTGGACAGAACATGAGGAGTCGTATGGAAAAATTGGTTCTTTTTGATTACAATTTTTTTCGTCCAAAATAAAAGAAAATTTAATGAACGTCCTTTCGTGCAGTGTTATGTATAACATCCACAGAAATAAACCCGTATGTAGTATATATGAGTCTATATGAGTGAATGCTGCAGACCATAAAGTTTTTATAATCACCTTTGAAAGGAACTTAACCAATATAATCTCGGTGACAAAAACTCCCGAGAACTAAATTGGAAAAAAAGCTTGAACATAGTGTGACAGCTCACACTACTGCGCTGATTCTTCTTTCATACTAACAAATGCCCTCGCTTCGCTTCGGAAATACTACCTTACGCTTAAAGATAACATCTGCATTTTTCCATTGGTTTTTCTCGTTCTGTGAATTAGAAATACATATATTTATTCATAACTTTTTTATTTATGGACAGATTGTAATGAAACGAACTTTAAGTATTAAGTGATGCTTAAAAGACAAAGTCGGTTAAGCCGTTAAGAACAAAATCGGTTAAGCCGTTTCTGAGATTAGCGGGAATAAACGCACAGACAAACAGACAAAAATTCTTACAACTATTTTTTTGGGTTCTACTGCGTTAATATTTTTTCTCATATATCGTTCATATACAGAAACGGTTAAGTTAGAATTATACTAATGTATAGATATAGATAAAATGTATTCATTAATTATTTCAATCATCATTTAAGAAATGAATCAATGCGCAAATTGAAATAAAAATAGGTATTTGTTTTTTTTTAATATATTTATATATTTTTTAAGTTGTTTTATAACTTAGTCTTAACATGAAAGATTGGTACTAGATACTTGATAATGTATTTGTATGAATGAGTACAACTCGATGGACTATGGCTAATATACAACTAATCCCTGTGCTACTACAATCGGGTGCTGTCTTAGAATGAGAAATTCCTTATCTACTTGTATTCTAGTACCTGTTTAGCACGCTGCACATGAATGTACAAACATTTTAAAGAAATATATCTTCGATTTAATCGATTTTTAATTCCTAATATAAACATCGAAAATTTTACCCAGCTCAGAAAAGAGAATAAAATGTTTGAAAATATACGGTGTACGTCATTCATAGCCTAGCTATTTCTACAAATCAGAAGTGGGATATCTTCATTGTAATAGTAGCATAATATAAGCACAATAAATAATCTGTAGTTAGAATGTATACTTATAAAATACAAGTCGTTAAATATTTGTCGTTTATCGCGTAACTATTTGTTCGTCGGTTGCAATGAAACTCATCCTTCACTGATCTAGCGGTGATCTGTCTCGGTTACATTTTACAACCCAACAAAGCGAATAAAGCGCTTTTATTTCTGCACTTTATTTCCAATCAAAGCTTAATGTTTTTTCTAGTATTTCTAGTGCATTTTTTCACACGTTCGCTGCTGAGAATTATAAATCAAATGCGAAAACAATTGCAATTTAGTCTATACAAGTTCTTTTTTTTAAATGTTAATGATATCACCACACTATTCGATTCCATTTGGGTTCTTTGTTTTTATGTTACGTTTGATGTCCCACTGCTAACGTTTACTGTCCCACTACAGCGCTCGTTCTTATCTCGAATGACGAGGGTTACATTCTCAGTCCACCATGCTGATCTAGCGCAGGTTGGCAAACTTCGTCTTCGTGATACGTCTTTGTGATAATAACAACTTTCAAGTATGTAGATTTCTTCACGGTGTTTTCTTTCAAGATGATTAATTAGGATTCGATTCTATGATCCTAGAATGTAAGACTAATATTTAGGTCACCAGTCCATTTCTGAACAGCCGTTATGTTTGCTTAGGTTCGCTCCGAATACTAATTATAAATTTATTAGATTTTACTTAGGACTACTGTTATAAAGACATTCATTGCTGTTAATGAAATGTGTCTGATCATCAACGATTCATTCAGTCATTCGTTTCAGGATTCCGTCTTAAGTCCTCAGTAGTTAGTCTTAAAAAAATTTGACCGTAATAACGGCTAGTTTGTTTTTGTACCCTTGTATTTGTTTTCAGAGGGGAAACCTTCAAAAACAGTGGGAGCGACACCGGGTTATGTGGGATTTTTACCAACCTAAAACCCCCGCCGGTGACCTATGTAGAGGACTCCGGGATCTCTATAGGAACACAACCGAAGTCCTTTGAGTGCGGTGCCCCTGTCGGACTCTACCCGGGAGGGACAACATGTTCCCTCCCGCATCATCTGATCTTATCGGCGGTACGTGATCACACATACCGTCGTCCTTCCCTTGGTTGCTAGCCGGACGGTTTGAGCTCCCACTCTTACCGCCCGCAATCCCGGAAGTCCCCTTTTAGTCGCCTCTTACGACAGGCAGGGGATACCGTAGCTCGTATTCTGTTTTGTTTTTATTGTTTGTACCTATGTACGTATTGTTTTTGTACCTACGGTAGCTTCGGTTAACTATACACGTCAGTTCGTGAATTTCCCCACTGTAGGGCGTTGGTTTAATCATACCGTATTTGTTCTTTTCAAATACAACACACCAGTGTTCGTTTTGCTTTGTTTAGATAAAGAGTATAGCGAAACTACAATTGTGTGTGCGCGACTATACACTAGACCGATCTATAAAGGTTGAAGTTGAGTACATAACTTTTTTTAGTTATATCATTGAGCACTGACTAGGATTTGCACGTTGATTTCATAAAAAGATTTATTATGCATTTTTGCCCTTAACTCTTATAATCAGATTTAGTTTACTTACGGTATTCGTCGTAAATAGTTTCGCCAAACGTTATCTATATATCAAATTTTAATATTTCCATCCAATAGATGCGAAGACAAACGGGTGTGACAGTTACAAGACATGCGAGTGATTTCACAAGGGTTTCGTTGTTATATCCCATATTATATGTCATTATCATTATGTATGCAGAACACAGAACATTACTGTAAACGTCTCTGAGGACGTTTATATGTGGAGTGATGATGTCAAATTAATTTTGCTTCTACTTAGCTTTGTATGACACAGACTTTATAGGTGAAAATGCTCGTTAATCAAACGCTCTATATTTTAAAATTAAACACACAAAACGTATTCACTGACTAATTTTCCTAACTCAGCATCTCGGGGTCTCGCTGCATGATTTTTTTTTACAAATTGTACATTAAATTCGAAAACGTCGGCACGACAATACGGCAGAAAGTTCTCGCAATCTAAACAGCCACTACAAGAACTCTATGAGATTCTACCTGCCTAAGAATGAGGCAACAAAAACAAGAAATCTCGACAAACTGGCCCTATTGCTGCAAACGACCATCTGCCGACTAATTGTGTCCGCTGAGCTTTAAACAACATACCTGAATGTTTACAACGTGAAACTTAAACAAAACAAAATAAAATGCCACCAGTCTTTACTTTTTGTACTGTGGTAGCAAGGAGACTTGGTTGAACCACACACGTATATTACAATCTGTGAGGAAAGTTGAAAAACTGATCTTCGATACAATAACAATTGATAATAATGAACATTTCTTTAAGATGAAAAATGTTTGAAATCTTATATCTTACACAAACGATTGTCGGTTTTTTCTTTGCATATCAAAGACGATGGACCACTTTACTTTTTATACCATGCCTGCATTGTTGGTTCCATCGATCCATTGATTCCATTTTAACTTTATTAATATTGCCTTTATTTCTTTATGTCTTTATTTATAATAAGTTTATAATTTATTAATCAAATTGTAACAATTAATCCAAGGTAAAGGCTTTGACTTCCAAGTTCTCATTTAGCTGTAAATAATTATTACATTATATTATGTTTTAATAACACTTCGCAGCAGGTAGAGGAGTTTTAATTATTAAAAATGGACATTGCTATGCCGCTTTGTCCTACAATATCCCAGCTATGAGCCGTACTTACGCTTGGAGTTCTATGCCATACATTAGAATGGGACGCGATTAGAATATCTATCTTTCAGGCGATGTATATATATATATATTTTATTTCATAGCGAACTTTCGGTCTCCACCAGAACTTCAAAACCATCGATAAAATTATTAATAAAACATGCAGAATCTAATCAATTTAAGAATACACTTAATTCTCATGTGGACGTCGAGGAATTCAGTTGTTAGATTTAGTTCGAAATCTAAATAATCATTTGATTTATTGTATTGTTAAACGTTTTATAATGTACCTATCGGAGATGTATAGGATTTCTAGAACCTTCGTGAGATATCTTCGCGAGCGGATAATTGAAGAAGAGTAATGTTTCCACGAGAATATACTGTTTTAACAATAATTACATACGAAACATGTAACAGTTCTTAGCAGAGAGGAGCTGCTCTCCTGCATGGTTAAAACACAAGACCTGCCATGGCGTTTGTCCCATAGCTAATTTTCGTTGTGGCAAGAATTGCTGAGTGTTGAGTCATACCGACGGTGATCCCATCACTCAAGTCGCGTGCTGCGTTAACTAATGTAATGTTAGTTACTCATGTTAATGGTGTAATGACAAATGTTAATTTATATTAATAAAAGTCAATTGCTGCATCTATCGAAGATCATCAATTGAGACCGGCTCGAGCAATTTTATTGATTCTTTTCTAGTGTGCATTTAATTGCCAGGATAAGGTTCGAGTTGAATTAATATTTTTGGAAAAATGTAACGAAAGTTTGGATGTTTTTTTTTATGATTCAATTCAATAAATTTAAGATCATATTGAAATACATAATTTGGTTTTAATTCACCTGAATTAAACTTTGATAAATACCTTTTCGATGAACTCACTGACTGATACACAAAGTTTAGCCGAAACTAATGAATATACACTGGTGTTTTAAAAAGTATTTTTTTTTTGCTAAATGAACTTCGTTGCTAAATTGCGACCGTGCGAAGCCGAAGCGGTTCGCTATTGGACACATGAAATTCGTTCACAAAATGTAAAATTTAACTGATTTATTACTATTGTAGACTACGCGGTAAATTTAATACCGAAGTATCTACGTGCTTTGAAAAAGAGGAAAACTTATTATTATAAGAGTAAATTCGTATTACCTCACATAACACAAAACACAGCTCGACACTATTTGACTTACTTTTGCTTTAATTTTCAGAGCGAGTGAGTACAAAAGAAAGTGTATAGCACTCCGTTCGTCGCTTGCACTAGAGAATAAAAATATTACGAAAATGTCGATGTATAGGTGGAACGATGTACTGAAAGCTTCATGGAATTCATACGAACGTAAGTTTGTGCAATACACGTTGAATAAAACGAATTCCACAATACATTCGGATCGACACACATACGGTAATATTGAAAAATGTTGCCATCACGTCAGCTCGTGCGGATTTCCTCGTTTTGGACTTTAGTTTACGATAGGGCAGAAATATACGGCTGTAACATTGCAGGCCGTGTGATACAGGATTTAAAATTCTCCGGCTTGCAACTGTGATACTTGCATAATTTAATCCTGTGCAGAAAGTTAATATAACGTTGGACCAATAGACAAATCCGTTGTCCAATATCGGAATTACATTTTAGAGCTTTTTTAACAGAAGGACTTACGTACGTTATTGAATAGGTATGTATATACGATACAAACAGGGAGCGAAAAATATTATTTTTGTGTCGCGTAACGAACTGTACGAATTCTATATATACTTTAGGGGACACTACGGAATATTGGTCTCTTCATAAAAGTGAAGCGACGTAAAGCGAATTCTTTATAGCTGTGCCAGTACAGATTGATAAAAAGTTACTTGTGACATATTAAATAAACGTATTTCGATTCCAAAGTTGGGTAGTCTAGGTGACAAGCGGGTACACGGCTTCCATGTCAGTGATGGCCGCTGATCTCTGAATAGACAGTTTATTCTGCCAACGCAGTGTGATTGCGTGGGCTACAGAAACCTCTTGTAGGTTGACCGTTTAAACATAATACTTGTCTATTTATTTTTACAATAAGGTTCTAAAGTTGATACGTGAGTATTCTATTAGAACTTAACCGAATTATGCGACGCGTTGAAGCGCAGCTTGTAGATAAAGGGTATTATGATATAGATTAATATGGACGCCTGGAAATAACAGTGCCGAGATCAGTTCCGCGCAAGTTAAAACTATTTTGTAATTGCCGTATGTTGTTTTAAAAGATGTGTTGAGGAGTTTCTTTCGCCGTTTCTTCTCCGCGATGTGAAAATACCTTTTCGAAACGGTAGTAAAAAAAAATGTCGGGCATAGGTGTATTCATAAAATACCTAAACGATTAAATGATTTTGAATTTGAATTTAATAATATCGATTCTGAAACGTAAACGATCAAAATCAAATCAAAACCTGGAAATTGCTACCATTGAACACTGTTATTAAATGTTCTTGTGAAATTCTTCATTCGAATACCGTAAGCAAAGTAAGACGGAAAATAGATTTAAAGAAAACTGGCTCGGTAAGGATTAAAAGAAAGATTTTTGAAGCATTATTAATTAATGTGTTCCTACTTAGTCTTTTCATTGCTGGTTCTTTATTTTGTTTCTATAATTTTTGTACAGACTCCGGCAAAATATTCCTGATTTATGACGTCGACGAAGTTAACTTTCTCTATGGCAGAGTTTCTCAGCTTTTTTATGTCATGTATGTATGTACCTTTTCAACATTTCTACTGACTCTATTTTTATAGAATTGAAAAAAATACAAATTAATTAAAAACGACTATATAAGCTTTTCTTAAAGAATATAAAAATTCGATAACATATTTAATATGAATCCAGATCGTATTACTCGTAGTACCTTGAATTTCAGTCGCGCGTTGTATCAAATATCCCGAAAAATAAGCAAATAATTACAAATTATTTATTAACTGATAAATAAGTATTTAAGTAATTCATCATTTATATTAATAAAATAATAATGGAATAATGCGCTAATAATGAACCCCTAGAGTGTTAAGAAACCTTATTACTGTTACTTAAAATATTGTACTGAGATTCGACAGAAGTATAACTTGATTTTTGACCAGTTAACACGATGCAGGCTACCGTTACATCATTGGAAAGTGGAAACTACGCGCAAGAAGATGACTTGCTAGTAGACGCGCAACGCTTTTTATATCAACATGCCGAGAATAATTTCGCAAAAACGTCCTTTATGCGCTTATAATGCTTGCCTGCGTTCGATCCGTCTGTCTTTTCGTGAATGTCTTCAAGTTAAGAGTGTATAGGATTTTCCAACTGGTGCGCTTTACTGTCTAAGGCTATAAATACAAAACCTTTCGTTCCTGTAGCCCAGTTGGTAGTGACAAACAAACAAATTTTTTCTGTCATATAAATATCGGCTCAAGGCGAAATCCAACCTGGGACCCCACTGTGTAGGTCCATGCTATCCTTAACACATGGATCCAAATGCGGGGAGTGTGAGTGTGTGAATGTTTATTATTTTATAACTTACCGGACGGGATTATAGTGAAGCATTAACTTACAAATATTATTAAAAAACACCACGGGAAGCGACTGCAACATATCAATACGTGGCTTAATTACATACATCCTTAGTTTCTTCAGTTGTATGTCACGTTACATGTAGGAATATGTTGTAGGGACATTGTATATTACACGTTGTAAGTATATCTGGAGGATTTGTTGAACATATATTAATGAAATTGTAACGGAGCCGTTACCGCATGTTCAATATTTTTGAAATTATACTTCTTTTGCCACATAATCTATTCTATACTAATAAATAAACTTGGAGTGTCTGTTTGTAATATTAAAATAATCGCTTTTTGCTATATGCATATGAATGTATATACGGTACATATACCAAAATGACATTTTTTACAATTTTTGTCTGTCTGTTTGTTTGTTCTGGCTAATCTATGAAACGACTGGACCGATTTTGGTGGAAATTTCACTGGCAGGTAGCTGATGTAATAAGGAGTAATTCTCTTATTTTTAATAAATTACTTTTTTGTTAAATTCCACGTGGACGAAGTCGCGGGCATAGCTAGTATTCCATAATGTTTTGTAGTACTATCATTTAAACGTATCATTAAGCGACATCTATGAACAGGACATTCAACCAAAAAAGTAATATTATAAATAGTGCCATCTGTTATTTATAGAAGTTAATACTCCCCATGTGGTGGTGGATCTATAATATTAAAATGATTCTTGGCGTATTTGGGACAAGGAACTTATAGTATCTTTGATAATTTTCATTTCGGTAATGGATCTGTTTTAGCTGAAATTTCCAAAGCGAAGCGAAGGTGTGTTACTGGTGTATTATATTAAGATTTAACAAAAAAAAAAATTAAATATTAAACACATAATTATGGTATCAAAATTATCATTACCTAAACTGTTTAACACGAAGCGCTTTAAATGGATTCGTTAATTATGTTTGCTGATACCTGATGATGATAATACACTGTACCCGCGATGTTGCGATGTTTGGTGTCAAAGACCCTGCCTGTATTGTACAACGAGGTTATCTAGTTTAACGTGTATATAAAGTCTTAACCGACACATAAATAAAGGTTGTTACACACATAGTTACATTGAGTAAAATATGATCGAGTAATAAGGTTATCCTGTATTTAATACATATCCGTCACCTTTATTTAAATATGTAACATTTATATAAAATATTTACATCAACGCGTAAATAAAGGTGGCATCTTAAAGTTGTTACACACGTTATATTGAGTAAAGTCTGACGGAATATTATTTAACTTTAAACTTATGGATTAATTTTTTTGTTAATTTATTATTGATTATTTTTTTGTATCTATATGTACGCTCATGAATTTAATTTCATTCTGAAATTGATATACAAGTACATTTTCATTTGCACTGAAACATTTAATAATTTAATAACTATTAATTTGTAAGTAATTATATGATAGATATATATTTTGTCTAGTAAGTCCAGTTGATCTGACATAATAAGTTAGTTATTATCCATTATTATCCATAGATATACGAATTCGACATTTTGTTTATTCAAAAGTCAGCTAGAATATAGCAGATATAATAATTTCTTATTTTCTTGTACATATTTTCGGTATATAGTGGTACACATACTCAGCCTTTTATCAGTTCCCAAAATAATGATAAGTAGTTAATAATAAGGAAACATCATAAAATAATATGCGCATGAAATAATCGCACGATATCAAAAGTTTGACGCTCATATACTTTATATTAATCTTACTTTATCATCCTCACAATCTAAACTATCAGGTGTGAAGTTTTCCAAATTCAAATTCAAAATTATTTAGGTATTTTGTAAATACACTTATGCACGTCATTTTTTTGTTTCTGCTACCGTTTCGAAAAGGTGCTTTAACTTCGAGGAGAAGAAATGGTGAAAGAAACTCCTCACCACATCTTTTAAAAAATAATATGACAGTTACAAAGTATGTTATAACCAGCGCGAAACTTGGCACTGTTATTTCCAGGCGTCCTTGTCATTAATATATTCCTCACGATGTGTTCCTTCATTGAAACATGTGATAGTTAATTTGTAATACGCTCATAATTTGAAAAACTAGGCTATTATTTACCTAATTTTTGTAATGTACCCACTTTAATCTCTCGTTATCAAGAAACTTACGATTAATAAAGCACCTTTACAGTTAAAACATAAAGATGTACAAATAAATACATAGTTGCAACGTACTTTATTGCCATGAAATATATACTTCAAACAATCCGTATTATTACGTATACGAAAGTTAACTTAAAATTGAACTGCATGCCTTTGTTAAAAGATCATTATTGTGATTAACATGTGTACTGGTTTCTTTGAGAACTATCTTTGTTAGAAGCCTCATATTCTTCAAACCAGGACATCTATGCATGTTCGGTCGATGCGAGAAAAATAGGTCAGTGGCAAGAACTAAGAGAGAATAGCAATATTTTTGCAAGGAAGGGCGTAAATCGTAACTGAGGCATAATGTTTACACAAACAATGCGTAAACATTTGAAACGCACTTCGCACGACTACGTGTGCTAATTAAGAAAATGTGAAAATCGTTTAACAAACAATTAAGTATCCTTATTTATCCAACCAAATCTTTCATTGAACAGAACCATTAAAGTGAACACCACTTTATTTATTAAGATTTTCATACAAAAATACCATCCAACTTTCAGACATTTCCGGTGGATTTTCCAAAATTTTATTTAATATAAATTTTGTCCTGACTATCACGTTATACGACACAAAAAATGAGCCAATTCATTTCATAAACAGAAGGGTTATGTTTGCTCACACCTACATAAAAAATATACATGCCCACGAACATAGAAAGACCCTCTTTCTTTTGAAGCCGATGAAATACCGTGTTACGTGTAATCGAAAAATATTAGTACATATAACGTCAATACACGTCAAAAACACAAAACACGTCAATATAACGTCGCCTATTGAAACAGTTCAGCTGGAAATTAAGACACGACGTAATATTGAATTTTGATATTTTATGTTTTTTAACATTTCAGCTGTAATGTTTTTAAAATACTGGTACCTATTCAAAATTGGTTGACAATCAATAAAGCTATTTCAACTGGCTCAATAGTAGTTGTTGTTATCACCGTTTTTAAATTTAAGACTAATTCAAAGAAGTCATTCTGTGACCTGCTGAATCCTTGTGTATCCACACACCATCGTGCATCGTTTCAACAAAACAAATAAATAATAATATGATATGTAATGTGATAAGATTGACATTATCATAAATAGGTATTCATTATTAATTTTTGTCAGAATATTAGAAGAATTTATATTTTACTGAACTTTCGTTTCAGTTTTACTTAACTCATTGAGTTAACATTATGACTGTAATGTACTTATTCCAATTTTATTAATTTCAGGTAAGATTCTACACACAAGAATCTTGGTAGTGCAGGTAATAAATTAATAATTCAGTACCGGAAAAACTATGTATGTTGATCAAAGAAGTCGTTAAATGGATGCCGGCCTGGACGAGAACTGTTTTTGTGCATTTTTAATACGTAATAAGTTTGTTTATTTTGAATATGTTCTTACAAACATTTCAAAAGTTAAGCTGCCCATTCCTTGGTATCTCACATATGCGTATCAATAGTGGGTTCTGTGAAAAGACTAAACGCCTTAAAGGGTTTCCCAACAAAGCACCTGTATTAAACCCAAAAAACAATCGCCGTTTTAAATCGACAATACAAAAAACTTATGGAACTATGGGACCTTGCAGTTGTCGCAATATCAGTAGTAAGTACTACGATTTACTTTGTGAATATTTGCCCAAACGTACATACTATATACGAGGAGCGTGTGTACGAATAGGCGTATTAGCGAATGAATCCCTTTTGTCAAGAAACAAAAAAATTAAAGTTTAATCTGTGTCAAATCCGCTTATTATTATCTGTTGTACCTTCCACCTGCTATCTAAAACTTCCTACCTACACCTTGATACAAATTTGCTACTAATAAAAAACAAGAACTCGTTGTTGTGACTTGGAAGGAAATATTAAGGAAACACCTTAGACTGATATTGTGGATGTCTCAACAATCTCGTTAATAACTGCTTGTTATTTACATTGTTACCATCAGCACCAAAGCCTTGGTTACTCGTTGAGTAGGTACGAGTATACTTGTTGTATCATCATCAGCCTATATCAGTCAACTGCTGGAGCTAGGCTTTTCTTAAGACACGTCATTGAACTTCGTCTTCTTCTTCTACTAACGACTTATTTACTTCTTTGTTGATATCATTTTTCTTATTAGTGTTTATTAAAGTTAAAACTTCTACCTATTCGAATCGATATTCATTACCTTTAATAATTATTTTTAAATCGCTCGACCGTTCCTTGAACTGAGTAGGTAAAGGGGTATGAAGTCTGCGAGAGAGGTCATTGTGGCCGTGACGCTTCGTTCTTAACAAGTTAAAGCTTGAGAAGTTGAGAGTTCTCGGAAATTTTTAAATTGAATTGAATGAAAAATAGTTTTTTATTTTTATGTATACTAATGGAAACACCTGATAATTATACAGAGTAACAGAAATCTTGGTAATTGATCGTTTGAGTTCTGCAACTGAGTTTTCAATCGATAGTTGGATGGACTATTAGTAGAAATACTTTGCAAGCGCATTTTTTTATTGGATTGGATTTTTTACAAACGAATTGTTAAGTTTTGTTACTAAATTTACAACTCGCCGTATATTATTATGCGTTTATTTAATTAATTAAGAGAACAATCAAAAATGTTGTAACTATTATATTGTTAGTATTTTATAAAGATTCCAAGTACATTATATGAATGTGATATATTTAAAAAAGAGTTAATAACCTGTGTGGAGTCTGGTACCGTATATTTTTTCTTATTATCTTGACTACAGAACTATCGACCGTATAAAACTTTAGTTGTGGATAATAAACTTTATATGAAGTTGTTCTGAAGTTATACGTTTGCTTTTATGCGGACTAGTTTTTATTTAAACTTTACGTATTTACATATATAAAGATTTTTATTTAGGCGGCCCGTTTGTACGATAATAATAGCTTGTGGCCTTGGCGTCATACTTATATAGAACGGCTGGATCCAGCTTTTGACTTGTGTTTCATTTGACAAAGATTGCATAACTTTGTTAGGTTTCGCAGCCACGTGCAATAACTTCTAAAGGTTTTTGAGTAAAATAATTTTGTTATAAATTTATGGATTGCTTATGAAATCTATAACTAATGTTATTAAGACAGATACTAACATTATTTGTGTAGGCGGATAGTTTTCTCCGGCACCACGGCAGCTATTTGAAAAAATCTTTTACCATTTAAAAGGTACATTGTTCTGGATAGATATATTATGTATATGTAATTTTTAAATACGAACGACCTACGAGCGGGCCGTTAATATAGCATAAAACGCCATTGTATAGGAAAACGAAAAAACCAATTGATAAAAAAAAAAACAAAAACTCAAATTTTCACAGATATATTTATATACAGTTTAACTGTTTGAGGTTCCAGACATCTGGTACGAATACAAAATCGTTATTGCATCAATCGTGAAATTTCCACATGGCCGTCGTACAGTTGACTTATCCGGCTGATGCTCCGTTTTAAGGAGAAATACACAATTCCCATTTATACTGTAACCTGAACCTGTAAGATCTGTACATGTAAGAAGATGCTACGCATATTTATCTATTATAATGGTATATATATACAACTAAACATTGTGCTAATGGATTGTCGCTAAGTAAATGAATACTCGCTATACAACAATAGATTACCAGGAAGTAATCCTGACCCTTATATTGTTGGTGTATTGGTAATCTATACTGTAAATAAACGCATTATGATTTGTTGAAAACAATAGGCAAAAATAAAATATTTGTCAAGTAAAGTAAATTACATTACGTGAACGAAAAAGTGAAATGCTCGAAAAAATCATATCGAGATTAATAGATTCATCGATAGTATTTAAATCAACATTTGCATAAAATCTCGATGCTCGAATGTTGAATTGTTCTTCTATGATTCATCTGTTATTCCTAACTAATGAGACCCTATCACCTGCCCTCTCCCTGTGAACAGTCCTTGTTATTTGAAGTGGGTATCCAAGCCGGAATTTCTAATAATATGTCGGGGTTTTCTAAGAAGGTTACTATAATATTTTATGTTAATGCTGTCAAACCACCAAAAGGTATAGTTTAATTAAAGCTGTTTAAATAATCTGATGAAACATTCAAATAGATTTTCCAATGGTTAACAATTTGAAGTTATACAGTTCAGCGGTTTTAGGTTGTTGATAAATTAAATAATAAGGAAAATAGTTTTATGTAACTAGGGGACCATCCCGATATAACAATTAATTATTATACATATATAATTGATATATAGAGTATTTCCATCCGAAATAATGTATGTACCTTTCAAATAATAAAATAATATTTCAGACAGGTGCAGTGGTTTCGGAGATTACTTTCTGCATATACACAAACATATAAAATTTTCACTCTCTCTTTATGATATTGGTATAGATCAATATATATGAAACTGAATTTGTATGTTAATTCACTTGAACATCTATGTAGTAGACTCTATATATAAGATATACAAAATTTTATTTACTGCGCTCTTAATATAATGTCTTTATTAATTTTTGTATTCTAGTCTATGAACCATAATATAAACAACTAAAATGCCAAATACTATTCAAATCCATCAGGTGGTTTTAATGGAATGAGACGTGTTGAGATATACAGACAAAAAAATACATTCTATATACAAATTCCACCCCGTTACAGTTCCATTATATGTATAAATATCGTTAATTAAAATTAAATATATATATATATATATATATATATTTCATGTGAGTTTATAAAAATAAAGCGAAGACAGTTCGTAACAGTCACTCGGATAAGTTCGTCTTATTTACATCATTATTCATATTTCTGTTTACTCCTTTGTATCGCGGTGTACTAACGAAGTGCTTTCGAGTGCTCTAAGGACGCCAGTATGGCAACCAAATAGAAGCCTTTGAGACAAGACAGTTTGAGAGCGCTTCTATCCACTGTCTTGTAAACATCTACCGAATCGCTGAGGCAAACGCAAAATGGAAGATATATCTACGTGTACAACGAATTTTATTTGAAATTCTATTACTGGTTTAACTCAAAAAACAATAAAGAATATGACAAATACCAACTTTCAAGAAATGGAGTGAGTTTGATTTGAGTGACTACAAAATTTTCGCGACTTGATTCGTACATGACTGCAAAGTCCATAAATAAAAATAAGTTTAGAGTAATAGAGAACTTCGTTGATTGCTTTCAAAATGGCAAATATAACGATATAACTCAATCCACTTAGGGTTGTGTTGGGTCTGGTCACAATAAATATATCTGGTACTCGCAAGGCGAGTAAAATGAATAACGAATACGTCGGAGACACTAAAATTGAATTGCATAAGACTGAGAACATCGTTTAAATTAGTCCTTAATTAATGGCTAACGCGATAAATTATTTCAGAGATTATTTATTAAAGCATAAAAAGTTTAATCAAGGAATGTTTTGAATTATTCAAGGTAGCGTCTTATTTTCATTAATAGCACTTACGAGTTCTTTTCACCGCAGGGTAATTTTCCTGGAATGAGGAAAAAATTAGGGACGTTTTTTTGCAGTTGTTGGTCATACTAAGGCTGCGCTGCGCCCCTTATCGCCAACTCGCCACAAGCACTCTCAACGAGCTTGACAAATTAGTCCCGGCATCATCCACACTATTCATTTTTATCTGGTTGTGGCATTTTCAGCTTTTGGGTATTAGCGTTGCTTTAACTCAGCCATCCTAACATACCCTGTAGTAGAACGGTTGAGTCGATCAAAACATTCCATTTTATTTGCAGGAGACATTATGATTGACGGTTATCGGTTTTCTGCCTTTTTTGCTGTACAACCAAATATATAGTTTTATTTCTTTCAACAACGAAAACTATATAATAAGTAAAAATTATATTTAGTACAATGTTTTTCTAAAGAAGCTTTCACCACTTAAAAATGCTTTTGTTTGACGACGTTGTTATTCAATGCATTGATAAACATTTATTTTAAACCATTTATTTTCTTATCCGGTTTATTGAGCAGGTTTTAAATCACGATCTTAGGGGGAAACAATAAAAGAGATTTATTAAAAGATGTCATATAAAACAATCATTATGTAAGTTCAATCCCCGACTTTCCGGTTACGAAAGTATTTATTGATATAGGTCATACGCCTGTCTATCAGTGGGAGTTTCAATGTACAGTCCATCACTGTTGTATTGCCAGGCACGTGTCATAGTCTAGGACAATGCTGAAATGTCGGTGGATAAATTTACTACAAATCGAAACATGAATAACTAATAGATTTTTGGAATAGTCTCGTGCTGACTGTTCACTTACAGACACTCCTTATATGACTCCCTAATAATATATTGACACTCTTTATATAGATCTTGTAGGTACGTTTAGGGAATCCCACGATATTCCTATTCTCTCATTCTTACCCTATAAATTGCTTGGGTGACTTTTCTTTTCCGAACCCCGTTATTTGAAACCTTTATTATACGAGTATTGCTTACATATTCAAAAAAGTGTAATCCTTAAGTAAATTGTATTTCTTATTAAAATAAGTTTTAATACTTTTATCATATTCAACGACTCGGTTAATTTATTTTTTTATCTTAAACTTCGTTTTTGTATTAGAAACTACAACGTTAACGTAACAATCTTTAATCCTTATCATGCCACCATCATATTGGAACTCAGTTTATTACTTTAATTAACACGTTCAACTAAGTATTGATTCGTGTCGCATAAAGTCGATGATACATACATACACACGTGTATTTGTCCACATTGCCCGACCGGTTCTTTGACAAAGACAATAAGTCTTTAGATAATTTTGCGTTTTGCGGTTTTGTGCCTTCGGGGAATTGGGCTGGGCGTTATCTGTGTGTTATTCATGAGTCAACATGCAAAGAAAATATTCAATTTACCGAGTATGCGGTGTTGGGTACGGTGGCCCATTGAATAATTTATTAGAATTTACTTTGATGAACCAGATTTCCTTTCGAGCATTCAAGGGCGGTGTTCAAAAGTATGTATATCGAATGTATACGTGGCTACAATTCTACGTTATATCTCAAAAGTCGGGATATTTGTAGAAGCTAATTCAGATTACAAGAAAAGGCGTAACTAACAGTAACCAAATAAAATTTTCAGGTCGATTTCACTATTCAGATGCGGTATTTTACATTAATGGCGGAGTAAAATATACACGTGCCAGCTATAAGTATAAGAGAACTTGTGTGTATAGTGGAATATTTGAAATAAATTTGCACCCCCGTCCAGATTGTTTATTTACAATTTAGCATACGTATTTAGAATTGATGGCAATACAATAAATATGCATGACATTCCCACTTAAATTCCTACAATAGGAGAGAATCCGATTTAGAAGAACTTTTTATCTTGTTTACCAAATTATATATTATATAGATTATTAGATATACAAAATGTTAGATATTAGAAATTACCAAAATATTAGATAAACAGATTTGTCTCCATTACACTTTATTTATTAGTTTAGATTAGATTACAGTAAGTTTTGTTACCTGTTGTTTACCTATAAGTGATTATGCATTAAGCTTATAATTATAATTAGTAGTTCAGTATTTACATTACATATATTACATTTAGTATGTGAAGGTCAAAATGTAACAGTTGTTTATAAATCGAATAAAATAAATGATAAAAAACTATTTGATCATAAAGACATTTTAGTGTTAAGAACGATTTTCATGATACTGTCCAATTTTGGGAAACATTCGAACATTTTTTATATTTATAATAATGACGCGTACATAATAAAATATCTTTTCAATTTCCAAATCCTATGTAGTCGCGACTTAATTTTTAATTATTCGGATAAAATACGCAATCTTCTTTTATGTATTTTATTATTATAACTAGGTTAACAATGAGTAGTATTTTCTAAAATCGGACTTAAGATTTCTGTTAACTTGGAAGGTGAGGATTGGGTTTCAAAAGCAATAGCCGGATGTTAGCAATAGAATTTGACATTCAGAACATGTATTCGAGGCTTAAATCTATCTGTATTGTTATAAGTGTAGCGCTACAATACAAATTGAGTTCACAGTTAATTACGAAGCAAATATGAAAATAAGTTATCTTTCGATAGTTGGATTATATTTTAGGTTATTTTATATAAATGAAATAATTAAGATAATTTAATTCCCATAAATTGCAATTTTTGAGTTAGTTACTTTAATTCTAAAGGTGCGACATAGTTATGTACCACTCGAACTTAGTACAAAATTTAATTTTAAAGGGATTATAATAACTGACACCTTAGTTATAATAATGTCATGTTAAATGTTGTAGATGACGATAAATTAAAATATAATGCGGGCTAAAATATTATGATGGACAATTCATTGTAACTATGAGCAGCGCCATTCATTTTCTACTTTTTTTAGTTTATAACCATAAATAGTACGTTTTTTAGTTGTTTGTTATCACGATTAGTAATATCTATATCTATACTAATAATTAAATACTAAAGGTATCGAATTTATCTATATATTAAATGGTATTTGAAAAAAAAAATTAGATCGATTTTGTTTACATTAATGTCGCTAGGGTAATTTTTTTATTTACTAAAATTTCATTGATTTCTTGATATTATTGTAAAAAATATATGTTTCAGTTGTTGAGTGATGCGACGTGTTCAAGGACGTATCATAGCTTGAAAACACGGGACAAGTAATAAAGGACCTACGGGATGTACGATTAGGTTTTAACTAAACCCGATTGCGTCAGTAGTTTGTGTATATGTATACATATAATAAAATTATAACTCATCTCTTTCTGCACATGAAGGATATATAACAAAAAATATTATTAGGGGCTCTTATTAACGCAACAGAACCAAAAACAATAGTTTTAGGTTTTATCATTATGATGTTATTAGGATATATTATATTATTATGATAACATTTACAGAATTATAAGCTCTTTTCAGAATTAGTATTTTTAAGTTTTCCATTTATATTGGGACCTCCAATTGGGAATTCGCCAGAGCCCTACAAACGGTTCATAGTTCATTCAAGACGTGTAGTTGGCGAGAGTAAACGTAAAAGGCACAACAAAATTTTCTTGCACCGTCTAGGAAAGTTGCCAGACCAAGAAAAGAAATAAATAAAGAGTATTAAAACTGTTCTCCATCACTGACAAACTTAATAAGGTTATTTATTAGTTTGAAAGTTTTAAATGGTTTCATTTTTTATATACACACTTTATTTTCGTAAATAATAATGAGCGAAATATCGCAGGATTACTTTAGAGATTTCCGGTGGTTTTAAAAAGTTATCAATGCGATGTTTTCCTTATTTATATCTTATCTATCCATCTATACATATAATAAAGAATGAGGAAAATATCGCAGGATTACTTTATAGATTACCGGCGGTTTAAAAAAATTATCAATGCATTGTCTTCCTTATATCTTATCTATCTATACATATAATAAAATTCTAACACAAAAAGATCTCTATACATTAACGATATATGGGAAAAAACTATTATGAGGGGCCTTTATTAACACAATAAAACACAAAACAGTAGTTGTTAGAATTTTTGTATCGGTAATCCGCGGTCGATCGTTTTCTAAAAATACTCTACATGCTGGTGGTGGTACTAGTGGAAAAAAGCTATATATAGATAATATCTTGTTGACATTTGTAATGTTAAAACTTCTCCTGAGTTCATTAAGTTTTTTCAAGTTTACTGGACTGGAATTTGGACTTGGAACACAAATAGAGTTAGGTGATCCAATGGTGGACTTTTATCTATAGTCTATTATACTAATATTGTAAAGAGAAAGTGCGAATTTTATGAGTTTTTGTGTATGCAGAGAGTTAATCTCTGGAACCATGGAACCTGTTGCAAATCGCAGCCTTAGAATGAAAGGGACTTAACTCAAAAATTGCAATTTATAAGAAATGACGAAGAAAGTATTCAAAAATGTATGGTCTTGAGTAAATTTAAAGATACCGATGTATGAGGTTTTCCCTTTTTCCCTTTCTCACTCATAATTCGGGCTCTGTTTCACCATGGGGTTTTAGAGTAGGCTTCTTTAAGTAAATTTAAAGTTAAATCTGGAATTTCAGGAATTTTGAGTTAAATCACTTTCCTTCTAAAGGTGCGAAATAATAATTTTACCGTTTGAAAGGTACGTTATTCCAGATGAATAAAAGCTATATACATATATATAATGTATTTACATCCATATAATTGATTCTACAATTCTTACTCTTATTATCGAATTCTTATTATGAAAGTGAAAGTGGGTAAATGAGCAATAAATAAAAATAAGTTTGACTATTGCACTGTAGATACCAATCGAGCTTTAAAAAAATAGATAATAAAAAAAAAGGATTTCTAAGTTACTAAACGATTTTGTTACATACAAATTTATTACTCTCGTAAATAATATACATTTTATTTCTGGTAACAAAATTGTACTCGTAGGAAGAGGTACAATGTCGTTACTACAAAAGGTCAATTTAGTGGTCATGACAAATGTAGTGGTTATTGCGGACGGTTTGTCATTTTCCCAGCTCATTCCTAGCGCACCTTTTCTTACGCCTCAATAATTTCCTTATTGTGATGCCATTTTGGAAAGGAAAAGGCGCTTATCAGTGTTCACGATTGCTTTTGTGAAGCTCTGAAAGGATTTGAATATTATAATCCCTGGATGTTTTTTGCTACAGTGAATTTTCGGAACAGCTGTGCTCAATGGGATTGTGTTTTTTTTCTCGGAAATAGCAAGCGCGTATAGGAGTCCATTATGTATTTATTGATGGTAGTGTGTTATATTTATTTCTATCTATCCGAGATGACTTGGCTGAAGGTGTTCTGCTCTTATGTAGACCACGTAAAAATATTTAATAAGATATAAAATTTTTGTTTATGTTAATAAATACATAACATGTTAATAACATGAATATATCACGAAAGTCAAGCGTTTTAAATAATCGTCACCTATCATATACTATATTCCTGTCCTATAAGTTATCTCGACATATCAAATATGTTATTTCGCAATGTCTAACGACTGATTCGAATAACCTATCTATGCTTTCCTGCCGATTAACGGGTCGTTTCTTATTATATGCACTTCCTTGTCTAAGGATAAATAATCTTTGTTACATCCTCGGGCTATATCAACATCCTGAGTAGAATTGATATGTTATACCTTATATTTTTGTATATTGAGGCGCAAAAATGAAGTCATAATTACATTATGTTATTTTTATTTTAATCACCAGAAAGGCATAGATAGGGTATAGAAAACTGTCATACGTCATTCAGAGTTGCATGATCAGAGATACACAGAAAGAATACATACTATGAAATTGTGTTTCGTAATAAATTTATTCTTTTGTCTTTACCGTTCTTCATACTTTATTACAATAATATCTGTAGCTAAATATGAGATTTATTTGGAATCCGATTTAATATAATTAAATAATTTAATACTTTGTTCGAAGAAAAAATTTACTTTAACATTTTTATTTTCTCCTCCTGTCTGTATTCATAAAATTGTTTCTCAAAGAAAATTTTTTTTGAGATATAATGTTTTATTCTTTTATATACAACTTAATTTTTAAGACATACTTATAATTATTTTTAAGCAAAAAGCAAAGGATCCCTGGAACTGTATACATTCAAAATAATTATTTCTATTTCTTTTCCCTACACAATCTATTGAATTTAAAACGCGTTCCCTTTAAGGCTGTAACAGGGCACCTTCAGTACCAATATATCAAAATGCGTAAATGTTAAATTAACATGTAGGTAGGTGGTAATATTTTTTGTTTTTGCTCTGGCAGGCAGATAAAAAGCACCAGGTGTGAATGGCACTTATTCTTCGACGAGCGATACGACGATAAAGATGATGATAAAGGCATAGGTGCCAAGTTGAAGAATTTTCTAGGGCTTTATCCTGGGGTTGCGGGCGGTTAGAGTGGGAGCTCGAACCGTCCATCGGCAGCCCCGGGAAGGACGACGGTATCTGTGGCCGCATACCGTTGTAAGGTGATGGTGAGCGATGGGGCCTGTGGTCCCTCGTGGGCGGAGCCCGAGCTTAAGGGCGCCGCGCTTGGAGGACTCCTGTTGTGTTCCTTTTGGAGATCCCGGAGTTCTTCACAAGTGCTGAGGAAGGCCACCGGGGGGGTTTTAGTGGGTAAAAATCCCGCATAACCCTGTGTCGCTCCCACGGTACCGGGTACCTTTTGAAGGTTTCTCCCTCGTCAAAAAAACAGGCCTTTATCCTAAATTGTCCTAACATGGAGTTTTTACTGATTAGATTTATTAGTATTATTACGAAATATTTTGATTTATTATTGGTATGTGAGTAGAAAATGGCCTTTAATACGAAAAAAGAGAGCTTATAATTTTGAAACGGCTGAACGGGTTTTCTTGAATAAGGGTGAAGTTGAATAAGGTTCTTGAAACGGGTGTTCTTACCCGTTTAATAAATAAAAAAAGTAAATGAAAATCAGTTCGTGTTTGGAAGTTACGATGCCACTCACACAAACACACACACACACACACACACACACACACACACACAGATAGAGGGGGTCCCCCGAGTACCGGACAGCTTAGGTTTACAAAGAATAAGAACAATAATAATCTTTCATTAAAATAATGTAAGTTTTCACAAAGTTTTAAGCACTACACTAGTAAGTTTTAAACACTAAAACAGGAACTTATACAATAACGTATTTTTTGGTGTTATTGAAATTGACACATAGTACATATATATATATATATATATATATATATATATATATAAACGATTATATGCCCACGCTATGTTCGACAATGCTGCTACTGGCGTTGCCGACATATATATAGTAGACAGCTATAAATTCGAACTCCTATGACCAGACATGACATTATCGACTGCTAATTTAACATACCTTGACTTCCAAGTGCCCTACTTTTTTCTCTCCATAATTTCAAACAACCATAAAATATGATTTATAAAATTATAAAGCATAGGATAGGTACACAATTTTCTCAAAATACATTTGTCCGATACTAGGGGAACTTGAATAGGTCAAAAGTTTGTGCGGCAGTAGGCAATCTTTAATTGTCCGGATTGTAATTAATTCTTGTAATTGTAATTTAATTTTCCGAATGTAGTCATTTTTTTATTTTACAAAAGATTTAAATATACATGCAAAATGTAATTACCAAGTAATACACAGGAAAATGCCGACATTATATCCTCTCTTGTTGGTGTTTTATAATAATGTGAATGTTAATAGATGCAGTGAACGTCTAAAAATAGATAACATAAACCCACAGAATCATTGATCGACTACCAAAAATATAAATGAAATACATCTAGAAGTGTACTGTAATAACATAAGAAAGCGGTCAGTTCACCTACAGAGCTCTTTGAGAACGATCTCTATTCCCGCTGCGAACGTTTTGAGAGCCGACCGGGACAAAAGAGCCAAGAACTCGTGGCACTACAGCGATATTGCAAATTATCGGAATGCTTACTCCTATGGATTACAGTTCCAAGTCGAGTGCTTCGCGGCAATAAAATTTATACCGTTGTATTGTTAAACTTAAATTGAGCTAGAGTTGTTATACCTAGAGCAATTCCGTATGTTTTAATAATTGTTGTAATTCCCTATTGTTTTAAATGCCTATGTTTTATTGTAGTTCTTGTTAGATATTCATTTCTGTTTGCATTTATAGTTAACACTGTAAGAGTACTTTTGTAGAAGAACCTCATTGTAGAAGAGTCGTCAGATAATATGAGTACATATATAGAGTTGCTACAAAGGAGTACGACTTAATTTGGACACTTTCAATCTTAAATGGGAAAAGTTTCGTTTTAACAAAAATTATCATAAAATCTTAAAATCTTTCAACGGTTAAATCTGTGAGTGGGTTAGGTTAGTTCCTCTTAGCGTCACATTTTTTTAATAAAAGGTTATCTTTAATTATCTAAAGAAAACTAATATTATAATTAAAATAAAAGATATCTACAACTTATTTAAAACGTAGTTAAATGTAATGGAAGTGTATATTATTTATGTGTGGGTTTTATAAATTCGTATAAAGTAAATATGGTGACGTTAAGTCTATGGTATAATCATCGTAACCAAGAGAATAGGTCAGTTTTATTTTACAATGTTAAGCCTAAAAACCATAGTTTTCCAAGCTTGCCAAGTACTACGGACAGATTTACACACCTTTGGGAATATTGTAAAGAATTTTAGGAATGCATAGCTATTTTCTCACACAGAAGCAAGTGGTCTCGTGCAGGATACAAACCCAAGACCTAGTGAGCGAAATCGTCGTTCAGAACATTAATGTAACACTGCTTAACAATGCGTTAATTGAGGATTTAATCGAACTATAATCATTTTTATTTTTACTTTATATTAGCTTCGCTACAACAGGTGTTCGAATCTTGACTTTATTTGTTTCAAAGTAATGGACGGTAAAATGATCTGCTAGCTTTAAGATTCAACACTTCAAATTACAACGCTTTATGTTTTATCGGCGGTAAAATCAGGTGCTGTTGTTAATTAATCGTGTGTATTAATACCATAAAGTAAAGAATTTAATCGTATTATCGACGATTCTGTATTCATTATCGTGATACTCGTATATTCCACTCTAGTACGGAATTCAATTACTGTTCAACAAATGGAAATTTATAGTATTAAAAGTCATTTAAATTTATTTAGCTTTACTTTTACAATACCTGAGGCGGTTAATATATTTTAAATCTATAATCTATTTGTATTATTTTCTATAACTACATGATCATGATATATCAGAACAGCTTATAATTGAATACATCTATCGGATCGAGTCGTATTCCTTTAAGTAACGCCCGGCCTTGACCGGGTCGATGAACTCCGCGGCAGCCTTCTCGCATGCGGAATTAATCGCAGACTTTAGACATAGAAAAAGATGAGGCTCAATAAAGCCGTCATACATTACACTCGTATCAAAGCGTTTATAATTGTCCGGGTTAAGTATCTTTGGACGCGGTCAGGAGATGGATGGTTGATCGTTTGTTATGTTTATAAGCACTTCTATGCTTCGGAGGGTACGCTAGGCCGTCGATGTTGCAGATGTCGTTATTTAGCGATAAAGCTATTAGCGATAAAGATAATAGCGATTAAGCCATATTTAAGCATAATCACGCCAATGCGCACGTTGCTCATGTTGAATCGAATAAGCTCGATCAATTTTCAATTGCGAAGCAGAGGTGGAAACATTTGTACTAAATCCTTACTCATACCCTGTCCTGATGAGAACTGAATATGTGCTCATGCAAACGTGATCCGTTTCAAACTACATATGTTACCGATATTTCATGCAGTTCAACGTTTTGTTTTAGTGTAAGACTAGCAAACTGCCCTCGCTTCCCTTCGGAAAAATTACGCTAAAAATAGTACCCGCATTATTTTAAATTAATTTGTAACTTTTTTATTTATGTACGAATTGCAATGAAACAAATTTGAAGTATTAAGTGATGCCCTCTGCAATATATTTGTAAAAACCAGAACGAAATCATTAAGGCTGTTTCTCAGAACGCACAGTTAAACAGACAAAAATTCTAATAATTATCGTTTTGTGTTCTATTGCGTTAATAATGGCCCTTAAAAGTGTTTTTTCTCATATACCATTCATGTATAGAAAACGCTCAGATAGAATTTTATTATATGTATAAACTGTATAATAAGTTTTAGTATAGTATAAGATTCAAATACAATTTCACGGAGAGAACTATGCAAATTTGAATAATTTATTCATAAAACGCGCATAAGTTTTATAAATAAGAATTGTGTGCAGGATTCGAACCCATGTCCAGACTTTCTGGGAGTCCAACGTTGAAAACACTGAATTGCTTAAAATAACTGTAATTATTATCTTATATGTTAATATAAATGGTATTTGTCTATACTCACCATAACGATTTTTTTTAATGATTTATCAGAAGTTTAAACTCGAAATAAATTATTTGGAATAAAACTGACAACTTTCCTGCATAGCTTACTACCCAGTGCAGTATACAGTAAGCCTTATTATTGTTGATGGAATAGACCGACCGCCCATAGAGCTGAACACTGCGTTGTCGCGTACAAAACATGAAGATTACCCCAACTGAACACTACCGTTAGTGAACACACCCACACGCACACACTCACATATATATATATATATATGTGAGTGTGTGTATGTGTGTATATATATATATATATATATATATATATAT
>PDGT01000050.1:1647389-1796233 GCA_003671415.1 Megathymus violae | reverse complement strand
TATGTTGTGACTGCCACATACTAAATAAACAATGAGAAGATAACATTAAAAATATAATACAATTTTTTTATATTTATGTAACTAACATCTCTAATAATTCAAAGTGAGTTTGTTATCTCCGATAATGTTCAACGATTGATTTCTAACGACAAGAATCTGGACCGTCGGTCTATTTTGCCCACTGGACTGTTTTCGTTTTGATTTACGCAACAAGCGTTTATTCAATTTCAACAGCGAGAGTTTATTCAATCAGGGCAAACCATGCGGTGCCCTACGCTGGCAAAATTCGCTGTGTCAAATTATATCCATTTACAAACAAATAGATTTGATATTTAAATAATGTCTTATGATTATATTTATTCATTGTATTGTATTTAAAAAATAATAGACTAAAATACAGTTAACAAAAATATAATAATAAATTAAAATAAATGTGTATAACTTGGCCGCTAGTTGCAGTACAAGAGATGTCTGCAGCATTTCCTCGCTGTATAGCAACGCCTATACGTTAAGCAAGTGAGCTTCCAGCTTCGGGTCGCAATAATAATAATAATACCTGATTCTGAATATCCGACCTCAGGTCGTGAGTAAAAACTTTTATAATTATAATAATAATAATGTGTAATTAAAGTTTATGTTAAAATTGGCCTTTCTACGAATATGGCCGTATTGAACGACTAGTTTGTGACCGCACCACACGCCGCGAACCAACCCAACGTGCATGTTTCTACGCGCAATTGTGGTTTCATTCGCGTTTAGGTTCAACAGATATTTATGATACATTATGTTATCTGCACTTCGTAATAAATTATATCTGTCTAACGTTCCGTAGCTGTAATGATGTGACCTATATATTCGGTACGTGCTTCCGTCCTTTGTTATTTAAATACGTATAACATTTACCAAGTATTATGAAACCGAAAGCCCGAATATAAATGAATGATCCCTTGTTGCGGCGAAGGAACATTTTGTGAGGAAATCTGTGTTCCTTAAAATTATCTATAAAGATCTCAATTGGATGTAAAATGGACTATAGTTTGTATATGGCCTGAATGGTAGCCTATGGCGTCCATTCCTCTCATTGGGGTTTGATGACGTCATCATCATTAAACAATCAACCCACATGGATTGAAGACAGGTTTGAAGCTGTCTCCTCGCTGACGGCAGATGTCGGTTGGTGCTTAGCAATTGCTATTATTTCAAGTTTCTGTGTGTTTGAGTGATTGAATAACTGTTAATATTGTATAAAAGACAAGGCTCTCAAGGCTTTATCTGTGACTTTGTCTGATTTAGAGTATTTGTCACTTTCTTCATCATTAATGCAGGTACACGTTACCCTTATCTTAATGTAAGATAAGTTACATTAAGATAACCCGTTAGACCGCACTCATATCACTATTATTTTATTTTAAATAATACTTTATGCGGAACCTACTAGCACCATTTCAGTAACAGATCTATTTCCGTCACACTTTTAGCGAGATATAGCAAAATGAAAGCAAGAGCAGTGATAGACCAGGATGACATAATGTACCTATAACCATCATCGCATCCAATAACTGCGACAACGGCTGATCTTGTATTACAGACAAGCGGCGAGCGGTCTCATTTAATTTGACACAGACTGATAAAGGGTATTTATAACACCCGACTTTAGGCTGCGTTCTGGCGTTACGCGAGTAAGTTAAGCTGGTTCCATCGCAATAGATGTGTTTTGATGAAATATGTGGTGGTGATGCTTTTGTTCGCTGAGCGATGTACTTGTTGGTACCAGCCTGTACTTATTTATCTTGCTCTTTGTAGGCGGGTTGGTAGTTACTGACGATGTAATACCAACTATCAACTTACTACTACTATATATTTACACACACCTGCAACATAATATAGGTACCTATTGTAAAATATAAAATTGGATTTATGTACACCATATGTATAGCTTAACACTATACATCATTACGTAATTCATTCATGTTTTACACATTTGTTTGGAATGCTGTCTATTTAAGAGTTATAAAATGGAAATATCCTATTTTCGCAATAACTCTGGATAATCCTATACAGATTGAACAATAACTCATCGAACACCTGCGCTTGTATCACAAACAAACGATTGATTGCACACATTCAATTCAACGATAAAGGCATCGATGTGTCTCCGAATACGACCATTTCATTATTTATTTCGTTACTCAGCTCTTTTCGTTGATAACGGATATGAAATCAAAAGAAATGATTCAGAATTTATTGGGGCATTGGTTATTACAAATAATGCGACCGGGTATACTTCTGTGGGCCATACTTCAGTTATTATCACATTTAAATAGCTCCTTAATTTTAACCATCGTCAAAAGTTCAGGCTTGATATTGTCACAGTGCAAGCTTATCCTGTTCGTGATTTCCTTGCTAATTCACGGGCGAGTCAAAGCGCATCTGTTTTTGTGAATTCTGAAGGTGCTACTAAAATCAATCCGTAGACATATTAAAGGCTTCCGGTATAAAGAGCCAGTTGAGATGCAAGATATTCGTAACGCGTATAAATAATGTTTCTTGAAGCTACTCCCTGTGTTGAGAAAATCATTGGATTACACTTCAGGCGAACCATACAGAACGTATACCTTTAAAACTGTACAAAGAATTTGAGTGCCTTTATTTGTAAGCACCATAACATCTTTCTGTAATATTACGTTTGTTTGATAATAATAAAAAAAATCTAATTAAGCAGCGATAATTGGGATCGTTGTTATTTTAATTAAATTGTTTTCATCGTATCGTCTAACTCTGCTTCATTAATTATCTCAAAAGAAGTTTTTAGATCTATTCCAAATTTAATCGTTCTCCACGTTGATGGCTCGTGATCTTATAAGATCTCAATTTTCATAATTACATCAAAGCATCTTTCAAACTGTCTAACTATCACACTGTAATCATTGAAAGTACAAAGCTGTAGTTCGTACCGCCCTCATGAATTCTACGAGAATAGATTTTAATCACCTCTAAGTACATAAATACAGTCTTTATGGGCATCGTAAAAGATCCGAAAGAGTTAAATACCGATTAGCTGCCACCACAAATAGGTTTACCGTCGATGGCGGCGCGTAAAGCGTTGTTATGTCTAGATTTTTATCCCATTTGCTCCGTGAAGTAAATATGTAAATTCCGGATAAAAGATCACACATTTGTACACGTTACGTCACGTTTAATGAACAGTTTTCATTTATTACGAAAAGATGCAAAAAATAAAGAAATGGAATTTGTAAATTTTTCCTTTTAATATATTATGTAGGATAATTTATTCAGTTTATAGAGAAATCCTACATATTTGAGTTTTCCATAACATTTCCAAAAATATGAGAAATCTGCCAACCCTGCACTCTGCACACTCAACTCTGGCCTTAGTGAGAACATTGTGAGAGAAGACCCGAGTACAGCAATGGAACAATTATGGGTTTTAATGATGCTGATGTTCTTGCTTTCAAAACTTAAATATTTTATTATTTTATTTTGTATAAATTTATACTTTAACTAACTTCAGTTCAACTATGACTAAGGCAGTACCTATTGCCTAATAATGTATAACCTGTGCTCTACTGCCGATAAAATGCTGTATAAGTTGGTGTCACAATTTCATGTTTATTGATGAAAGTGAAAGGTCGAATAGGAGTAATAGTCGATACCGACGTGTACATTTATTGCTTTTTGCTTTTTCTAGAAATGTGTTGGTGCATTACATGAATCGATTTGATTGGTTGGCGATTGACCTAGTGTTGGTGTGGGTTCAATATTCACTACTGAGAGTCGAGGGTTCGTTTGTCCCTTTTAATGAATGTTTTTCTAGTTATAGGTACTCGTAATTGAAACCTAGTTTGACCTGGTAATGTAAGAATTTAATTGACATCTATATGCTATAACTAGCTAACGGGTTCAATAATGGTAATTGGTCACAGCAGCCATGATACGGACATGACATAACACAAAAAGCATACCTGATGCAATTTAAGTGTCCATTACAGTTATTCACAATTATTATTTTTAAGTCTTATCAATGTCTAACATTGATGAGGAGAGTTGCGTAGTGACTGTTTCAACCGAATTATTTTTTAGCTTTTTAGTACATTATCCGAACCATTATTAGGTTTTTTTTACAATACAACTGTTTAACTTATTTTTTTTTTACTTATTTAATTTAAAGCATTTGTATTTATTACTACTATATATTAAATACACATAATTATTTTGTCATCGGAACATAAGGTGTGTATCAAATTTCAGATTGATCGGTCAACAGGAAGCGGTTAACATTTGAATTACAACAAGCAACCTAAATAAAACTCTTAAAACCGGTTAAAACGTCGTATGGCTTGATAGTGTCGCTTTTCCAACTGACATCTAAGATGGACCGTAAGGTCTAGGCTGTAAGCGCTAGGTTATATAGGGTGTATAGGTTAACTATACATTGTTTTAACCGCATACATCGTAGTTTTTCATAAAATACAAAAAATGTTTAATTCGTAGTAGTACCCAGCACAATTTTGAGACACTTCCGACTGTATGATTAGTGCCGACTGACTGATGATTTAATAGTCTGAATTCTGAATTCTAAGATATCTTTAAAATATAACCCAATGGATGAGATTAACTACACCATAACACACACAATTTTAGAATCAATTGAAATTAGTGCACACACTGTGTTCCTACCAAAACTGGCGGCAGTAGGTAGTCTTTAATACTGCAGCAATTACTGCGCTGTGGGACCGGGAAAAAATGTCAATTCAACGAAATAAAATCAATCAGTTGATTGAATTTTTTGCCGTTGTTATTTGTTACCGTTCAGCGGCTGACTGCTTTTTAATCCTATGTAATATATATTGGCTGCGGACAATAGCATGTTTTGTTCTTCTTTTTTGATTTATATGAATTAATTTTAGAATAGTTACCGAGTATTTACGAAACATGAATATGAATATTATACGGTAATAATTTGAATTAATAGCTAAAGCTTTATAACCCTAAAACGATCTAGACGTAAGATAGACACAAATATACATCACACGACACTGCCTCGTCTAGAACTGATAATGTTCTACGAACAAAATCACTAGAAAGTGTGACGTATGTATTGATGTATTGATGTATGTATGTATGGATGTATGACGTGTGTATTTTTCAAATTTGGCTCAAATTTAGTTCCCTGTCGTTGTTTTGGCGTGGTGACGTCGGTTCTATAATTTGTTGTTTTTTGATTTTTACTCTGTATCAAAGATAAATTCCCAGTAAAACATGTCATACAGAGTAATATACGGTGACAAGTAAAGCGACGCTGTTGCGACGGACGCCGTGAACGTGCCAAGTGGGATGTTGGCAGAGTCCTATTTTAAATTTAATAATGGTAAACATGTCATACGGATACATTAGTGAATTGCCTGTTTCTAATATATAATGATTAGTCTTTTTCAGGATGCGATTCGGGAAGAATCCAAGATTTCTAGGTTCCAGGTTTTTGTATAGGGTTTTGTAATTGTAAGAATCAATATTAGCCTGGAGGTTTGAAAGTCAGTCTCTTACCCGGGGAGCTAGATTCCGATCCGGTGCACCTCTAATTTATTTGAAATTTTTAGGCTTTGAAATTAACTACTTAGCGAATCCCTTTTTTATAATCCCTTTGGCAACTAACCGTGACGGCTAAATTTTCCTCCGTATTTGTGTCTTCAATAAATTTATTAACAGTAGGTATACAAATTTATTTTTGGTTTTTATCATGTAGGTACGTCTTATATTTTACTAATTTTTAGTAAGTCAGAACTACTACGACGTGAACTACGATCGTTTGGTATGCGAAATATCGGGGAAACATATTTGGGGCAAAACTAAATTTAAACTCGCGTTTAGTCACACAGAGTTGAAAATACGAAATACACATATATTTCATATTTTCTACAATAGTGTGTTACATATCGTTAAGAGTCCGTTACTAATGTATACAAACGATCAATTAAATGTTTATCAAAGTAGTAAATCCTATTTTCGTGATGAATCGCATTAGATCGCCGTGACAATGGGTTGAATTGTTTTTGTTTGCATGCTGTATTGTTTTGTTGGAATATGGATACTGGAATGTAGATTTATCGCGATTAGAATAGTAGCTATAATAGGTTCTGTTAAGTCTTGTGTAATTTAAGGAGAAAACCAAAAGCAGAAACTGAGCAGTTGATAGTTTTTTTTTATGTCAGTCACTGACAAACGTCTTTCTGTCACATTAAGTAGGTTAGCTTACGGGTGTAATATCGCTTAATATTTTATTGCTTTCATTTACGGTTATGGAAATGAAATTCTTATATTCGATAGTTTCGGTTACGTTCACGGTGCTCCATAACAACCTGGGTTTAAGTTAAATCTGATCGTAACTGGGCGCCGCCACATGAAAATATCGATACACGGAATTGTTTGGAATCGGTTGAGGGATAGAAAAAGGAAAAACTATTATTGAAGTCCATATACCGGTACTCGACTGCCGGAGCGTTAACTTAGAAAAAACGTTCACGTCACCGTTAGATTCTTCTATTAGCCCACTATTGTGTTGTTACACACAAATACAATTCTGCTTTCACGTGACATACGCGCTTGCTTCTTAGTTGCGTAGATTTAAAAAAATCTTAACAACGTGGTTCAGAAATCTGTACAGCGCTTTAGGGAATGTGTTACCAAATAAGTCAGCCACTATGAACAAAAATCCAAGTTTTTTTTATGTTAATAGCCGACGAACCAGCAGACGAGCCATCGGAGTGTAAGCAGTCACCGTCACCCATGGTATCTCTAATGCGTTGTCGGCCAGGAAATTAGAAGGTAAGAAAGAAAGTATTGGCTCTCAAGCTCCTGGCTGGAACACGACGAGTCGTTGGGCGGCTGACTCAAGCAGGAGGATGGTAGCTAACCAGGCAGGCTTCACGGAAGGATAATAATACCAGTAATAATATTAAATACATAATAATAATACTGATAATATGATCCTTACGCAAAACCCTACAACCAAGCAGGCTAGCTTCTGTCGCCTCTTACGACACCCCGTTTTGCCAGCATGGGATTGGGCACAGTATTCTAGTCCGCCCCAATACGGCCAGAATTTTTTATATGTATAAAATATAAAACGAAAAAATGCTAAATTAAAATAAAAAAACAATTAAATATAAAATTTATTTTATTTAGTTAAATATAATATGATTTATATACTCAAGAAATACTTTGCTTTAGTCGAATATCCCGTCACGTCATAATATTTTTGTTACAAAATGCTTCTATTTGTCTATGTACCAAGGGCTCCCCTAAGTGAAATCCCCCTTACAAAATGCTTGTTGCTACCAAATATACATTTACGGTAACTGTACTAATAATACAAAAAGAGAGTGAGAATTTTGTGAGTTTATGTATATACAGAGGCTAACCTTCGGAACCACGGCACATGTTTGAAAAATTACTTTGCTAAACGTAGATTATTACGTATTATTACGTAATTGATATTGTCTCAATTTGTGTTTATTTAGATCTTAATTGTTCTACCAATAATTAGTTAATTGTTTAATCTTAACGAAGTCTGAGCTGGCTACTAGTAATATATAAGTGACAATATATCAAGTGACAGTAAGCACCAATGAAAAAGGGTTGGAGATTGAGTCAAAACTATTTATTTTCAGTACAGTATAGTTAACCGTATTGAAACTTCATTTTCTGTTAAATATGAATAGAACAACAGAGTGAATGTGTGTCTATTGTAGGTAGGTCCACAGTTGTGGATTAATATAACCATACAAGTTACTCTATTCTACAAGGCTTACTGTTTTTATAAAGGATTTTAAGTTTGCATGCCAGATGTCCGTAAGGTAAAGAATTTGAAATGCATCTCAACTATATACACGTATTTTGTTAAAATAGGTCAAACAAAACTAGATAGGTTGAGATACTTCTCTGAACATTGACAAATATGGAGGTGATTCCGTAGTGGTTGAACAGCGTAAACTTTTATTGGATGGTATTTTGCTCGGACGCGCTGGGCTTTGTTTAAATCGGAAAAGTTGGCTTAGAACAAATATGTGATTTAAATAAACTGGAAATGAGGTAAGCGTACTACCAACATCACCAGACACCATGAAGAGTGAGTCTTAAAAAGACTTTTGATTTTAATTATGAATTTTATATGTATAAATAGCAAGTGTCAAAAGTTAATAGGTGACTGTTTTTAGGTTTATCATGCGTGTTTGGAATAAAAAATTATTCGAGAAATATTATTAGTAAAAAGATTGAAAATTATAATTTTCAAAATTTCACTTGAATGACGTGCAATAATGACGATATTTTTCGGACCGGCCTTAAGGGGCAAACACGTATTTCCTTATTCTTCCTTTTGTATGAATAATCTTCCTGATCCCTCTTTGTAGTGTTCTGAAATAAAATAAAAACATAAATTCATTGTCGATAGTCTATTATCAACGACTGTTCTACATTTAAAACTGCCAGTGTTGCCAAAGTTACGGGAAACTTTGGAACAATACTTTATTAAATTATAACTTGTTTCGAGATGTGTGTCGGTGTCTTAATATTTTTACAAATCAAAAATGCAATTTTGTTTGTTTGTTTTATCAACTGATATACTGGAACAAATATTTTAGAAAACTGTTTAATTGAATTTGGTGATTATTATAATATGCAGTAAATATGACTTTAAAATTAGAATTACATTTACATAAATATTTTACACAGAATAACTTACATACCGCTACTCAAAAACCAAACAAAAAAATACTCTACGTTCAACAAAAATATAGAAACCAGTTGAATAATTTACATACAGAGTACCGCATCAGAACAGCATAAACGTGTCGAGGTGACGTGTATAGATACCATCGTGATTCAAAGCGCTGCAGGCGTCAGTACGCAAACCGCACGCTCCAATCCCCCTCATACAATGGGCGACTCTGGATATGCAGTGTTCGGAACTAATTAACTGGATTCAGATCAACCTGTCCCCGTAATTCTGTTAAGCCGACATGTTGAATTCAGGTGTAATTTTTAAATTGGTGCTTTAGATGTAGTCGTATAATTGTAACGGATAAATACATGTTTTAGTAACATGGTGTTATGTAGTAGAAATAAGCAAAGAGAAAAGAGTTCAGCACAATTTTTTCTCTGTCGTTAACCGATTACCTTTTTTTGTTCGGTACGTATTGATTGATTGATTGACAATTAGTGTTATCATTAAAAAATGTATGTAATCAACCTTTATTTTTAATACAATTTTGTGCTTTGTAATGTTTATTTTATTTGACATTTATACTTTCTAATACTCTATTATTTTTAATGTAATTACTTATTATTTAGAATGTCGTGCCCAACTGTTAGTGTGGGTGCTCGACTGTTTTTGTGTTTGTGTACCAGGTGTTGGTGGGATTTGATGAAATATACATAAATGAATGAATTGAAAACAGAACATAATTTAATTATTACAACCATTAAGGGAAGTCTAATTATGAGAATTAATTAATTGTATGTTATTTCTATTTAACTAGTACCTACCTTACCTTCGGGAAACTTGATTTTTGAATAAAAAAATAGTTGTTGTGCCCAAACTAATCGTTGATCTTTTTTATCAGGCGTTTTATATATATTTTCTGATGTCACATTTATCAACCTTTATCGTGAATCAGTCTATCAACTGGTGAAAGAACTATAAAATTCCGTGCTGTAGTTTTTGAGTTTATCATATTCAGAGAGACAGAAAATTTATTTTATGGTATATAGTATACATCCATTTAGAAAAATGTACTTTTCAGATGTTGAAACAAGTTTTCAAATAGGTGTTTACTTTCCGGAGATTCTGCTTGGGTTCCCGGATATTACCTTCCGCATATACACAAACTCACAACACTCAAAATCTCGCACTCTCTTTATAAAATTACTAGATTGGTTTCAAGGCTATCAAATAATTTTGAGATTACTAGTGTAAACTGTTTTAGATATAAGTAACATTTATAACAAATATTTGAAAAACTTTTCTTCTTTCTTTTTTTTTCGTATTTAAAAGTGTATGATCATTGAAATTACATAAAATGGAAAATGGATATGGAGATTATGCCGCACATCGTAAGTATTGATTTAAAATTATTTCACTGCGCCGATACCTGCTTCTGCCAGCAAAAGTGTATTTTAGCAGTGAATAAGAACTTTCAGATGTTCATCACCTTTGATTTCTGAAAAAATATAAAAATCAACACCGTCTAGATATGGCGTTACTTGGTATGGCTATCACATATTCTGGCCGTATTGGGGCGGCTTAGAATATTCCCCCCAATCCCAAGCTGGCAGGACAGGGTGTAGTAAGAGGCGACAGAAGCCAACCTGCTTGGTGATAGGGCTTCGCGTATGGATTATATTATCAGTATTATTATTAAGTCATTAATATTATTACTGGTATTATTGTCTTTTCGTGAAGCCTGCCTGGTTAGTCCTGGCCGACAACGCATCAGTGATATCTTTGGTCTTGCTGATGTCCATGGGCGACGGTGACCACTTACCATCAGGTGGCTCGTCTGCTCGTTTGTCGGCTATTAACATAAAAAAGTGACACAATTTTGCTTGTACTAAATTGATTACAATGCGGGTCGCGTATGTAATTTTATAATGTATTATTAAGTTTCACAGTGTAACAGAATCCTACCAGACTTTTGGGGTAAGAGTGTAAGAGCATTAGCATTTTAGAACGTAGTGCTCTGAACGCAACAACAGATTGTCCAATATCTATCTATCAACTTCAAGTTATTGAAAGTTTGTAAATGCATATAGTCGTGATATATTTACAATAATATGTACACGTGCCGTTCACCTAATATCAGCAGGCAAATTGAATCACGTGACCACCTCGTGCAATTGACTCAATGTCTAGATGGTGTCGGCTTTCCTACCGGTTCAAAGACGTTGACCCACTGTTTTTCACTGTCATATTTCTTTAGGAGTTACAAACCTCCCTGTGGTTTATATCCGAAGCATATCGAATCGAACGTAACTCATGTTTACTACACAGCCATCCTGCGACAGGACGCTATAAACGTCTGGAGGTGACATTCACAGATCGTATCGCTATTCAAATGGCAACGGGCATTGTCCGCGTATGTACAGCTCGCTCCAATCCTATACTTACTTACACACGCGTTATAAAGCTGGTGTACATTATACACAAGCATTTATTTAAACGGTTTTTTATACATTGCTGACATGTTGTACTTTCAAATATGTGACTTGTACTGGTCTCTATCAATAGTTGTCGCTATTTATAAGCATTGCGAAAATCGTAATTTCTTAACTGTTTCGTATTCATTTTGTACCCAAACTTAAATTATATATTAAGCAACGTAACATACAACCATACAAAAATATTATAAAATCAACCCAGACACCACCTACTCTTTCAAAAGGATTCTTCGTGTATCGCATGGAAATAGAAAAATCAGATATCACAAGGAATCAAAAACTGAGAACAAATAAGTGAAGTTACTCTTGTTTGCCCCGAACCGTAATCAAACCTGAAGTCTTTATTCGGCAGGGCTACTACCAATATCCTACGTGCTGACATTTTATTAATGAAGATAATGAATGATTTGGTTTGATTGAGTTGGATTGGATTCGTTATCAGACGACGTGCCTCCTATGCAGCATTCGAATGGTACCCAGCTTCACACCTGGCCAGGTCATAAATAGTTCAAAGACCCAGCGCCGTACTTTAATTTCCTAAAGTTAACGAGTTTACTTAATATACGACGACGTTAAGACGATGCGTTTAACTATTAATACACGTATTTTCTCTTACCTGTTTAACGGGACGAGATTTAATTTTGGAACATATATTTGGTACGTAATTAAATTATAATTATTGTAATAAATAATAATTATAATATTTTTGTTGTGGTATCTGCTTATTATTATATTATTAAAAATATATATAATAAAATTCCGTTAGAATTCACTGAAATGCCATTCTGTAAATTTAAAACTCATGTCAAAAGATTTTTTATGATGAAAGGTTATTACAAACTAGATGATTACTCAAAACAAGACTGATTCACGTGAGTTTAATATCTAGTCATAAATAATAAGTGTTTTAGTAACTCTGAGTAGGAAAAAATCCTTTTAGCAGTTTTTTTCCGTACTTCCTGGAGAACTCACAGCAGGGATTCGTTGAAGCGATGGCATAGTTTGACTTTCGAAAAATCTTTGTAAAAATCAACTTCGAATAAATTTTACTTAATTTCATTTCAACTTATTTAGACAAAAAACATCAATTGTAGGATTTCATAAACAGATGCGAATACTGGTTTGTTACAAAACGAAAACAACAGTATGTGTGAAAACATATACTATGTTACTACTTAATTTAGTATGACATTTGTGAATTTACCTCAATTTTCGAAATAGCCGTATTATTTTCATTTTTATAATGGTGTCAATTTCAGTTGTACAACATAATGATGCTCGATTAAGTAGGTGTTAAATTTTTACAGATTATTTTTGAAGCTACTACGAAAACCATTTCTCAGCGTGGATGTTTGTGATGTATAATTTGTGTGCGTCCATGTTCGCAACACAAGGATTCCCAGTGCGGAGGTGTGAGTGTATGACCGTTTGTTTTATTTATTTATTATATTGTGATTTTAGAAAGTCACACCGCGACTGTCACCGCGCGTCACAGTATTATAATAATGGGTAACAATTGAAAACTAGGTAAGCTCCCATTGGTATTAATGCAACAATAACAGTAAAATTAAAACTGATTGAAATCTTGCGTGGAGCCAATTTGAATTAGATGTGATTTAGTTTACTCACGGTATTTCGACTGCCCATTATGCAGATGAGTTCATTATTATTTATTGCTAGCTGGCCGACCTGTCGTACAGGCGTGCCTTGCCACAAACGGCTTAAATCCAATTACACAATTATTCATAAACAAACCCAATTATTCATAAACAAAATATCTGGTAACAAATTAATGTTGTTTAAAGGGCCATACAGGTCATATCACAAGCTTCAACTCTGTCAATAGCTTATAGAGGTTTTAAAGAAAGACGATCTTGAACTATGATACATGTATTTTTATTTTAGCTGTGTAACTCGCATGTCTTTTTAACAAACATATTTATAGAAATTTTTAGTTGCGGAAACATATTTATAGAGATTTTTAGTTGCGGTGAGATTCGTCAGAATACGTATTGTCTTTTATAGAAAAATTAACCGGTCAAGCCCGAACATAACTCGCTGTACTCTAAATGTATTTAGGAAGATAATACTTCAAAATTTCTGATACTACCGATTAATTAGTAATTTTCGAGATAAGAGGAAACTTTGTATATTGTGCGTTTACCTTTAATTAAATTTAAAGGTAATATAGTAATATTAATACATATTAAAATTTTGTTTTTTTATTTCTTCCCTCATAACGAGTTGTTTCATTTGAAACATCATGTGATGCGATTGACATAATATTTTTTTTAACTCACTAGCATATGACCCATGTTTGTAATTGGTCTATCTAAATTTATACATATTGTGCTTATGTGTTAAAGCATTATCCGTCCAGTGGATTTGCAGGAAGCTGGATGTGATAAGTGAATCACAGGTCACACTTGCGAGCAATTCTCTGTTACGGTGCCGTTTCATCATCAGATAATAAACCATAAAAAGTATTATAACTACACAATTATGTACTGTATCGACTTGACTAATATGGAGCTGGTAGTAACCATATGATTGAAATATATATGATATATGAAATTTATTTTTCTACACTGGATCTCGTTTAGTTATAGTTATATTGGTCATACAATAACCCTCAGCCAACAAACAAATATTAGTAAGATATATATAGAAAAAAGTATAATCATGTTTCACGTAGTTATTGTTTCAGATATTTTTATGATTTAATGACAGATTGAATATCAAAAGCTAAAAAGAAAAAACGTTACAGAACGAAAAATAATTAAGTACATCGGAGACGAAAAACACATCTAAAAGTCTGATATGTAATATTTTAAATATAGTTTAAGATTTTTTATTTAATTTAATAATAAATAAATTGAATATCAAAATTTAAAGGGAATCCTTAAGTCGGAGTCAATCCCGCTTTGTAGTTTCATTTTTGTTTAGAATTCCAGAAATATGAAACAAAATTTTCGTTAATTTCTTTAGCGTATTTTTTCGTAATCGTACATCGTTCAAAGATTAATTTTTTTTTCTGAAACTTTAACATTCATGTTACTATGTTACTACCATGTATACTACTTTTTTATACCATAACTACAATCTTTGAGGCTTTTTATCCTCACATATTTATCAAGATGTAATTTTTAAAAGTTAAACCTTGTATTCTAATCTAAAACATATTTTTCTCCTTGAAATGAAAATTGAAATAAAGATATTTGATATTTTGTATAGAAAAATGAACCATTTAAAGGATACTATACGTAATGAAACGAAAAAATAATTAAGTATGCAGCCGTTTGAAGTGAATCTGTGGTGAATAAATTGAACGAAGCGATCGTTCCGACTGATGGATTTTCTATCCGAACGGCGGCTTTGAAGAAAGAATACATTTAAATCGCGGCTTGTACACTTATCCAAGCGCGGCTGTGAGCATTTTCTTCTTCATCGAATTCATTTCCTTCGCAGTTTTTAAAACGGGTGAATGATACACGGAAAAATCCATTTTCGTAAAAATACGCGACACGTTTCATGAGCTGGATTCAAATGAAAAAAAAATGTGAGTAAATGCGACGGAGTAATGGGTCTTGCATAATCCATTTCAATTGGGTTTTGTGCTCCTAACAGTTGTGAACGAACGCTTTAAAGTGTCCTACCAATTGTATTCCTGAAAACCTAGCACTCATGCTTGAATCGTGTTTGAGTGTAAATCGTCGAATGCTGCTACCGCATAGAAACTATCATGGCTTTACAGAATCCGAACAGCGAATACGCAGCTTTAGAACTAACGAAATGCATTGCGAATATCCAGCAAATATGGCAGTTTGCATCTAGCGTTAAATCCGAGCTCGCAAATAAGTGCACATTTGGCGAGAATTTTGAGTCCAATATCTATTTAACATTATTTGCTTTCGCCTCTAGTAGAATGAAATTAAATAAACCGATTATCCATACGGTATTAGTCTTCTCTTGTATAAATGCTCGACTGAATAAATGAAAAACAAACCGATTTTTAGGGATAAGGTCCGTGTGACGTAACTGAATTTGATATTCAATTAACATGTAAATATCCTTTATTTCCATGGCATGTTTGTTTCTGCGTCCAGTAACCGTGGCAATTGAGCTGTCGGAAAACCTTTTCACGTGTCGTTTCACCAGAATTATTTATATTTAAGCCCCTATCAAAGCGTTCAATTAATTTGAGTACGTGGATGATAACTTTGTATTAAATTTCAACGAAAACTCAATTCGAATGCAGATAAAATTATATTTATCGAAGTTCATTGTTTACTGAATGCCTGTTTCAATAAATGGTTCGAATTTTGCTTTGTCACAACGTGTCTCGTATATTTGATTCCCACCAGCCCATGAATATTTGTAACCACCGTCGAATACGACAGCGATTTCATCTGAAGTCGGTGACAGAAGGATAAGTTAAGTCCACCTAGGAGCTAAGATGGAATACCTAATTCGTAAATGCCACTGACACCCATACCCGAACGGTTTGCACGATTTACAACTGTGAACGGTATTGTAGCACATAAAGCAGGTGTGATTGATGGTGGTATATCTTTCGTTGGAAATGGGTGTCGGTTCACCCGTAGAAAGAAATAGTAATTCGCATTGCTAATTCGATACGTAAATGTATTCGTACATGTTATTACACAATCATGGAATGTTGCCTTTGCCTTGGATGTCACGGTTGCGATGGCGTAGCGATGATATGATCATTGTCGAGATGATGAGAATAATCTCATTTTCAACGGTGATGAAGATTAAGATGATAAAAATGTATTTGATCATACCGTAGAAATATCATTTATAGGACACTATTGGTCTAATTTCGATCGTGCCATACTAGAACTAATTAAAACGTTGATAATAGGTCATAAAACAATTAGTTGCTATCCAACAATTGATCTTCGATTGGTTAAGTGCTAGTTTCGATTTGGCCCATTTATTAGCTTTCATTTGTACTCAGTTTATTGAAGCACAGTGCACGGTCGTATTGCGTTATAATCAGATTATGAATGTGGGGGGTTACTATACTCGTAGTGCAACGTGTTTATTCCCTAAAGAAATATGATTAAGGTCATGGCTAGAACGTTACGTTGTATAAATTCTCTTCTTGTCCATGAACTTGGACTTTATTTCCTTTTCTACTTATCTTCGATAACGTTCACAGGTGTGCAAGTCTGTCATTGTGCTATTGCTGTAATCTCAAATAGCTGTAACAGCCGTCAGAGAGTGACCACTTCTTTCTATATCATTCAAAAGATATTGACTGTGGTTAAATTCATTTTACCACTGGTACGTGGTTTACTAAGACAGTCCTTTATCTGTCAATATAATTTAAACTGCATCCAAATTCGTTTTATAGATGTGATTTGAAATCTTACAAAATAATCGCGCGGGGATATTCCCGACGCACTTTAATTTTTTAGTGTCACATGGTATTTGGATGTAATTCGAAAAAAATATGGAAGGAAACTTTAAATTTTAACAAGGATAATTTTACTTCTAAATAATTATATTTTTAAATAGGTACATTATAATCAACCAGCGTTTTTGGACACAAAAAGTGTTTTTGCAAGACTCTCCTTGTGGCATAGTAACTGTAAATAATTAACTCCTAACTTAAACGGCGATATACCTCTAACACCCGCTGAGAATTAGCAAGTAACAGTTTTATATACATAATCTACAGCCCATTATCAGAAGTAGATGTTGGTCCATTCACCTCTTTCTAAAGAACTCGGAGTGGACCCTTTCCTCCTATCACTTGTCATGTCACTTGCCCGTAAATTAATCAGTTTAATGAAATCACATGAGATTCATTTTACGTGGGTAATTCAATGATTTAAATTTTGACTCGTTATTTGTAACAGTGACGAGAAAATCTATATGGAAGAGAGAAAATGAGAGTAATCTCATGGTTTTTTAAAAATAAATTTGAGGTAGGTCAAAAGCAATATTTAAATTTGATATATACTTGGAACTTTTCATAATTTGAATATTATAATGATGAGTTTGTGCTATAGCGTCTTATAAGTTGGTTTTTCTCACGGATTCGAATCCTGAATTAAAGTCTTGTCAAAGTTATCTTGTTAGATTTGAAGTTCATTGCTTCGGGGACGGAAAATATCACGAAGACGCCAGCATACTTAACAGTTCTCCATGATTTTCTACAAGATGTGAAAAGGTGACTGATCCATATCTGATAAACGTGGTGGACTTTGTGACAGATGTTAGGGAAGTTATGGATATGAAATTTTGTATCTGGATATAGAATTGAATATACTAAATATAAATGTCTTGTTTTTCATTAAACTTAATATTTAAGAATGAAAGAGTTTGCTAGGACGGTTGAATAAATGACTGTCCTATAAATTGGTAGGAAAAACTTAATCAGTACAAATCTGTATTTAATCTTTCGATAATTAATGTATTTGTTGATAAAATATTATTATATCCTTATAACATTTTGTTTTAACCGATTTTAAATTAAAGTTAAAGAAAGTTATACTGTTTTTGGAACGAATGATTTTAAAACAATCTATTTTTTTAAACCGATACCTAGGCCTAGAAGTAAGATGCGAAAAAAAAATAAACAGAAGCTTTTAACACGTAGATACCTAGGCCTAGAAGTAAGATGCGAAAAAAAATAAACAGTACCTTTTAACACGTAGGTATAAATACTACTGTGTTTCTATCTTATAATATCTAGCTATTAATATCTATCCCTCTCTCAGATTTAAACACTCACGCAGTCAAGGACGCACACAATCTAACACGCACGGGATCACGCACGCACACACGTACGCGCATCGTTCGTGAAAGTGGGCAACTGTGAAAACTTTTGTCAAAATATTCTTATCGGGTACCAGCAAACAGGAATTTATGTAACTATTTAAGAATTACCATTTCGGAAATAAACAGTGGCCAGGTTACTAGTTATATTTAAAAACGTGAGTCTGTGTGTATGTGGCTGTATGCCTTTCTCGTAAACGTTAACGCGATCTAGCTTGTAGCCAGTACAAAATTATATGATATAACAAAATTATTTTTCGTGAGGTACCTAAGGCTTATTTTTAAATATGACAGACTTAAATAAATAAAAAATTATGCGAGCAAAATCATCATAATACAATAGGTGTATATATTATTTTAAATGCATACACAATACATTATACAGAGAAACAAGTTTTCGAACTTTGGCTTACGAAGCAGCATATCAGCTCTTCTATATTTCCGCTTTAGACACGACAGCAGGAATAAATCCTGAGGTTAACATAGGAAGGCGCTTAACAAGTAACAAGTAGGTGGGGGCTCGCTTGGCTTGACGCGGAACCAGCGAATCGTGCTTCCTACAGATATTTACATGGAACAACAGTTTCTGAATCTGGACTTAATCCTTTGTAGCTCTGCTAGTAAAGTATTCTCAATCTCAATCTAGCATCTTAATCTGAGTCTAAAACTAGCCATTGAAGGTAGACGAGGACTAGAAGATTGGAAGGCTGAATTACCTTTAAAAACAGAACTACGTTTAGTCTGTACTTAGGGTGGATAGAGAAAATTACAAGCTATTGAAACGTAGCGAATGTTTGTGTACACATTATGAGTTGAGATTACGTGGTATTTATTGTTAAAATGAATGTTAAAATATGAAAATGAAAAAAATGCACAGAGGAAAATGTTTTCAATTAGGTGTGAATTTGGAAGGAGTAGATTAAAAGCCTTTGATCATCACAAATTTACAAACCGGTGACCTATATTTTAACGAAGCACTTGGACCATGTAAAGAACTTTTACTTACTTTTCGAACGTGCAGTTGTGGTCGACCACATTTGAAAGCTTCCAAAATTATGTACAGCATAAACTTCAAGTTTATTTTCCATTGCTTCTGATATGTATCCAACATAATTTATAAGATTCGATGCAGTTGATCTTCCTGGTAGAAAGCCGTGTTGCATGGTACAGTGGTCAACTTGCGACGAAAAGAATCTGTATGAGATAGTCCTCTGATGCTGTACAGACATTGTTTATAAGATAAACTATGTAGTTATTTTCACGAGGACAGTGAATAGGCTTTTGTAAGTTAATGCTCTCAACATCTCATTCACCATCACTTACCATCAGTGGAATTGTTGTCAAGCATTAACTTAGTTTATGAAAAGAGAAGCAGAAACTAGAAACAGCACATACTGATAGTGAAAAAAATAAGTAATCTAACTATATAATTTAATATCCATTATAACGTTACGCAAAGCGTATATTTCAATTAGCGGTGTCCGTAGAAATTTCATATATGAATTGAATATGTACCTTTAGAGAGGTGTAGCACTCTCCCTCCTTCCCATAAAGGAATGAAGCACTTATAATAAATAAGAGTAATGTATACAAAAATATTGCATATCAGAATCAACTTTGAAAATGTACACATCCGTGCGAGATTTGAATCTGGGTCAAATGTGCTGGTAGCCGGTGTTCCAATGAGTAGGCGATCATTATCTTTTCAACGGTATAAAAACAGTCAAGTGCTTATTTTGAAGAATCAAATTAAGAGGTTCATTATTAGAGACATCAAAACCTTTTTTTATAATTGTTAAATCGTAAATTGTTAATCTCTTGTATTTATATATATATATATATATAAATACAATACAATATATATATATATATATATATATATATATACAAATACGGATATATATATCCTGATTAAGAGCCTAATATGCAGATACAAGCTTAATTTAAGCAAGGAAATTTAAAATAAATATCCTTGCTATCGTATATTTATGCGCTTAAGCTAATGGGTTTTTGATGCACCCCGAGGCTAGTAGAATCGATTAACCGATAGAGCCCTGAGATTGTTTCGGTAACCTTTTTAAAGTAATTTCTAATAATGGACATCTTAAATAAGGTGTGTTTTGAACAAATATATGTCACACGTACACTTTTATAGAACCATTAGATTATTTTATATACATAAATAGCTAAACGAGCCGAGCACTTGACTGGTTGCTTGTCTGTAACGAGTGCAAATACAAAACAAAATAGGTTCTGATTTTCGGTTTAATATTACGGGATAAGTTGGAAAATAAAATAGTTTTTTATTTCATTTTAAAGAAAATGCACGGAAATCGATAATTGCTCACACATCTTCTAAACTTAGCTTAAAATTGCATAAAAAGGGATAATTTGTTTCACTATTTTAAGGTATGGTGTGGTCTGGTAACTTATGATGTGGTTTTTCTTGTAGTTCTGACCGAAATACCTGTGTAATAACTATGAGGTTTTCTCTCGTATCTCTTTCTGAGATGTTTTGTATAACAGAGCACGAATGTTGCATGATATTTTGATGTTTTTACATTTTGAAGAATGAAACAAGTCTTTCAATATTCTTAATTTTCGTATCTAGTAGATGAACCTTCTAATACATTTGCGAGTTTCGTTTAAAAATGTATCCGTTCTCCGAGTATCATGCATAAATCTAGCTTCGAGAAGGTAAGCTAAACTTTGAAACTCGTAACACTCGGAGCGAATAAAAGGAAATGTGCAACTTAAGGGGATACCTCGAAGTTTATTTATTATAAACTTTATATTTATTTATGTTTACTGACTGTACCATCCAGAACGGCTTAAAGGCAGGAACACAATAACGTGAAAATTTCTTGGTGAAAAAGATAACAAAATAGTTTTTACATTTTTCTTTACAGTTACGACATACTTAATCACAATTCAATCGACATTAGTTTTTACCGTAATCCATAATACAGTTTAAAAAAAATGTTGGCGCATACATCATTGATTTCCGAACACACGTTCAGTATTGAACATGTCAAGTTGTGTATAGGAGTGATTCCATCACCGTAATTTCCATCCACTGTCAGCTCATCCGTGATCTTTATCGAGAACAGTCCTGTGCTTTATACGTTTGGGGTCAATGAAAACGCACTATAGTCAATTTAACCAATATTTATATCAACCTACGCACGGCGAAATCGTAACAAAGTAACGCTTTAACCAAAGCTGCCATGTAACTAAATGTAACACGTTCCGAGCAATATCCCCGCTCAGGGAGTAACGGTTATTTATTTTTACCACATCCAACATGTAAATATACAGAGCCACAAAGGCTAGAGAAATTACTTCGGGTTTCGTATAAGTGCATCTTAAGTATGCACAAGTCTTGAATTCCGCTGCAGTATAAATCTACCACAGCAACTTGCATTACGCTAACATGAAAATGTCGATTTTATACCAAAGGCATTTGAAAGAAAAATAGTATTCGAGCAATTCCTGAAAGTATGTACAATCACTGAGCGCTGTTTAAAAAAATGTGTTATCTTATTTTCATACATTTTTAATATTATTACCCGAATATCAGATGGCATATTGTGAATTGCTTGTGTTGAATAAAGTTATATTACTACAGTAACAGAAACGAAAATGGATCGCCCATTGTAACAATCGTAAGTGATAAACCAAGTTGGACAAATATTTTTTTAGCATTTTCGTCTTCTAGAGGGCACGATAGCCAAGAGAGGATATCGTTCTTGTTTTTTTATTTTTGTATGTATGTATGTATGTTTGTGTATGCATTAGGCACCTACACAAAAACTTTCGTTATTCCCATTTTACGCCATTAAGCGTTGGACATTGAGGCTATTGAACGAAAATTACTGCAGTGGTGCAACTGCCCAATTGACTTGATTCTTGATTAAAATTTTAATAATCACCTTATAATTAAAAAGTCCTGTATAAAAACCCAATCACTGGCAATGTGTATGTAATGTTTCCACAACGAATCTTGTGCAATTGCTCAGCTTCTTGAAAATAAATTTATTGGGCAAACACTTATGTTTGTACAAAGTCTGATCAAGCTTAAGTGCCTTGGTATTTGTTGAATGTCGACATAATTTTGTTTACTACAATATTTGCAGGCCTGGATACGTCAAAAGTATACTTCGATATGGGACGTCGAGGAACGTAATTTATTTGAATCATTTTCTTACGATGTAATTCATTTACCCTCATCAAAGAAGTTGAGAATAATACGAAGATATTTCAAAACGTAACATGTCCCATTCTGTCGCTTCTTCTTCAAATTACGACGTGCGGAATACATCGGTTGTACGTTGAAAGCTGATGTGATCCGAGCCGTGGTTCGTTAGAGCCGTGTTGCGTACCCTACACGCCAATTATAACTTACATAACAACCATTATAATGTTGTAGTAACTTCGTTCTAATACATATGTGCTTATGGAGTGACTTTAAATAGATTTTTGCCCTCACCCCGAGTACTGTATATCAACCGCCGAAATTCCGGTACAAAGAGCGACGCCTGTCATGTCGGTACGGGATAAAATATGCACTAACAAAACTTACTCGTCTCAAAATAATCCGTCGGAAATTCCGCCGCGTTTAATATTTGCATACGATTTGATTGTCTTAACTATAAACGTTTATGTTACAAATTTATTTGTTAGTAATTGTTGGTATACGTTTGTTTGTTGAACAAACGTGCGCGTTGATATTAAATATGTATGTATAGAACTCGCTAGCAAATATTTTGATGACCTCATAGCCCAGTTGGTTGGTTGGTTGCCTCATAGCCGAGCGAGGGGTCCCGGAGTCGATTTTCGGGCGAGGCAGTCAATTATGTGACAGATGAATGTTTGATCTCGGGTCATAGTTTTTTGTAATGTCATATTTGTGTATGTCCATACCACCTGCAACACATGGAATTTTAGTGCGGGGTGTGAGTGTGTAAGCGTTAATTTTTTTATTTGTAATTTTTTTTATTTATCGATATTAACAGTTGTAGCTCAGTAGCTTGAAAATTGGATTCCTGATCGGAGATCTTGCCTTCAATCTTCAATTCAATAAAGCAATAGACCGCTCAGTCGTACTTGACTATAAATATGTCCTTAACTCATCTAAAAAGAGTCCCAAGTTTAATATACAGAAAAATGCAGAGGCTCTCCTATTTATATTTCAACTATAACACGTTGCAAACACATCACGATATATTTTTTTGGACCATATTACGTCAAACACCAAAAACCTATTACTATCAAGCAATAACGTAAAAGAAATAACAGCTTCTATATAAATTACCAAATAAATGCTACATAATTATAGTGCGTCTTTTTATTTATTCAAATTTTCCTATCCCTAACATACTCCGAATTAGCTACGAAAATAACCGAATATTGTCCAGTTGTCCAGAGACATTATTAACCACTGAAGTTGAAGTAGTATATATATATATCGTGTTTCTAATCTATCACGATGGATCCACCTTTTGATCTCTCAATTACTTATAGATCTCAGCCAACAATAAACATTCGCGCCAACACTAATTGTGCGTGTAAACCAGTAAACACGTATTTGATTTGTTTTCGTTTGAAATACTGAAGGGATCTTAACTGGGGCATGCGTAAAAGGATTGTCTAACAGATGTCGTCTGTAACTCCACGTGTCAAGACCACTAAGAGACGAGGAACGTAAACCAAATCAACCTCATCATCATTCTCCTGCCCTTATTCCAATTTTTTTTGGGGTCGGCGCAACATGTATTTTTCTTCCATACTTCTCTATTAGCCGTCATCTCACTAGTAACTTCCATTTTAGCCATATCATCCTTCACACAATCCATCCATCGCTTCTTTGGCCTTCCTCTACCTCTATAGCTATCTACGTTCATACTTAATATCATCCGTACAACATGCTCTTCATTCCTCCGCATAACATGACCATAACATGTAAACCAAATCAACATTAACAAAAACAAGTAGGTACTCTAGTTTATGGTGATTGAACTATCGTTACAGAATTTTTACATTTGATTATAGGATGATCATTTTAAATAGGAAATAAACGATTACCAATACTATTTTGTTCTTCCCCGAATCCCATGCTGACGGAATAAGGTGTTGAAAGAGGTGAAAGAAGCCAGCCCGCTTGGTGATAGGATTTTGCGTATGGATTACATTTTCAGTATTATTATTAAGCCATTAATATTATTACTGGCATCGCCTTCTTGCTTGAGTAAGCCAACAAACGAGTCGTCGAGATCCGGCTGGTGGTTTGAGAGCCAGTACTTTCTTTCTTCTCCTTTTTTGGTCGACAATGCATTAGTGATGCCTTTAGTGTTACAAGTGTCCATGGGCGACGGTGACCACTTACCATCAGGTGGCTCGTCTGCTCGTTTGTCGACTATTTAAATAAAAGATACTCGGTTATCATTAGATCCGTTTCCAGCGTAAACTTTTTGAGGCTTCGAGTTTGTGAATTTGGGCCAGATCAAAACTATAAAAAATGCTCAATAATCTTTTACATAGTGCGGGGTAATATCGTATATCGGAAGTTCAAATAAATCAAATAGTAAATTACTTGCGCAATAGAATTTAAGCGATGATATCGGATACGATTCAGTAGGTAGTATGACAATAATATCGTGTCATATGGTTAAAACAGTTGTAACAATAAACACTAAAGATAATATTGGCAGCTGTTTTATGTGGAAATATACTTAGTTTGAAATCTGTTTGGTACAATTCATTTTGATCTACAGACGGCTACGATCTTACGACTCGGCAAAAATCGTTATGGTAAAGATTTTTCCCAAACACAAATGTCAATATAGTATGTATATTTAAAGATCTTCTTCATCCTCAGAACCCATAATTGTCCCACTTTAGAATCCATATTTGTCCCACTGCTGGGCTCAGGTCTCCTCTCATAATGACAAGGGTTAAGGTCGTAATCCGCCCAGCTATAACACAAAGCAGTGATAGCGTAGTAGTGGTTCAACGCCAATCTTCTGCGCGGATGACTCGTAATTCAAATCATGGATGTATCTCAAATGTTTCAAATAATGTGCGCGTTAGAAATGAATGATTATATTGCTTCAACGACCGAATCACTGAATTAATTATTAACCATCAACCATTTTTAAACGGTAGCTTTTAAAAATCAGTCTTAATAATTCATGTTTTTTCGTCTTTGTGGATATTGGTGAGTTGGGGACATGCTCTATGAGCGAGCCCCCAAGCCTAGCAATGGGACAACTATTGTAATCATGCTCTTGCTCTAACTGTTGTGAGACTAGTAATTGGTAAACTTATGAGAAACTTATATTAATACAGCAAACGGGTAGACATCAGACATGTAAATTACTAAAATCAGAGGATAAACTCCAGTTTAGTGTATCTCAGGTAACTGATTATTTATGGTAACTTAGCGGTTCTGTGTTGGTAATTCAGACCCAAGGTTGACGACTGAGAAATAATTGTTATTAAAAAATGAGTATATGTAATAACCAAATTCCGAGATAAAGGCGGGCGTATTAATGTCAGCTTCGACTGAGAATGGAAATTCGTTACTGAGTCGTCAGAATAATTACTTAGTTGCTTAGAGTAACTGTAACTCAGATATGACTTTCTGCTTCGGTAACACAGAGTGATGATTATTTATAATTGAAAAACAAAGTTGTAATCACAACTTGTGTGACGTGCGGTTTTTCTGACGTCCGTTATGATTTATCCAAAAATAATTGTGTTTGTCATTCGTTTCGGTTAATTCTGTACCACCTGTTAAAATAATAATTAACATTGCCACAAAACAGACTTCCTTTGTCATTTTATTCTGTAATATGTGTGGAAATGGGTGAGTTATACAAAATAATGTTGCATAGATATTCATATGCAAATACATATTGTTCGATCGCGCCATAATAACCATAGAGATTACCAAAAAAAATTGAACGATTATTGTACTTCTGTAAACGTATTGTAGTCTATGATAACCGTGGGTTCCAGTGATGTCACCTTTGTATTTTGGTAGATTGTGACATATGTGATTTTAAATAGTTGCAGTACAACCATAATATGAAGATTTTTTATGTTGGCAAACGAATACTTTACTAGATCAAATAGTCCCACCCCGGCTTCATACGGATGCAAAATTTATTAATATTTTACTAAAGATCGTATGAGGAATAAATGATCTTTAACCTTTCAACCGCAACACTGGATTAAATGTAACCTAGAGATCTAAGAGGAGAAACTTTCCACCAGTGCTACATGTCGGTTAGCAACGTACATGATGACCAGGAAAAAGACTCAACTCAGTGATGAGTGTAACTTCTTCCACTTAATGATTTGGATTAATCAATTTTTACATGAGTCAAGAATGAATGTGGTTACTGTATAACGTCAGTTAATTAATTTTTATTGTATTCAAGGATAAATTGCGATGTGAGAGTCTATTTACGATGTGGGATTTTTAAGAGGAGGGTCAATAGACTTTGTAAGTTAATGAGGTGGAAGAAAGAAAAAGAATGGGGTCACATCATATCGTCGGTTATTTAATTTTAATAAACCAAAAATGAAAAATTAATCGATTGTGTTTCATGTTTATTTCACACCCAATCTAACGAACACCTAGTAATATCAAATTCTGGCGAGTGACTTCTTCAAGTATTGTAACAAGGATACAGACATTTCTGGACATAGGAACGACTCAATAAAATAATTATTTTTTACTTTTGGACATGGTAATAAAAACTGCTTGTTTGTTTCAGGTAACCGATCACATTTAAAGGGCATCGCGGCTTTATCTCCTGATGGACCGCATTTAAATGTCGCTGGTAACTACTTCAACTGGTGTGTTCCACTCTGTAAAGAGTGGCGATCAAACTATCAAAAAATTAGAGATTTTCAATAGCATGACACGAATATTGTTTTTTGCTATCCTCTAGTTGTCCGCTTCCGACATATAAGTAATAATTGTGAAAAAAAAAATTGTTTCGATTTGATATTTTTATTTATGTAACATTAACATGTAACATTCGATTGTTAATATATTAAACAGTGTCGCAGTTCTCTGTTGTTATTTGTCAGTACTTTTTTATATAAATTGTTTGTCATTTTAGTGACATAATTGCAATATTGCACGAAATGTTTCCTTTTCTCATTCGGTTCACATAAACGTAGTCTGATAATTTATTTTTTACCTCAAAATTAATCACAGAGTTTAGACCTATAATGCGTTGGACGCAGTATTATCGAATATTTAAAATGACGTGTGTATTAATTACTATCGAAAAATTATTATTATTGAGTCATAATTTAAGGTATGAAAACTGTAACAATATCATTTAGATAGCATAATACAAAAAAAGTCATAAGAAATATGTTATTACAATTGTTCGAAACCTATACTAAGAACTGTAATTAATAGCCTATTTTAACTCTAAACGATTTTAAGTTCGCGTGTAGTTTATCGCTAGATATCGAACAATGTTGCAAATGTTGAGCGAAGGCAGTCTGCAATGAATGTCACTTGTTCTTGCCGTTCCGCTTGGCCTTGCTCGGTATGTACAATGAAACCGGAATACCGACAGACACTATCTACTGTAAGATGACCGTGACAGTAAATAATGATTTCGCATTAATTTTGATATAGCTGCAATTAAATTAGCAGCTCACTATAGGACACGGATCTTCCTTCGTGTTTAATAAAATAGACACGTAAGATAGACTAAGGTGATTTGAAACTTATATCATCGCCGACATTACACATTTTAACAGAACATACACTTGCGATTTTTGCGTTTTTTAATCGACCTTTCGACCAGATTACATGGATTGTGGTCATGTCCTGACTTCCAGAGCTGTTGGCGGTTCGCGTGCTGCTAAATGATTACGATCGGGACCATTGGCTTAATGTGCGGTCCGAATAGTAGTGCTAGAGGAATTTAGTCAGTTGCGGTGACCCTCCGTATATGAATTGTATGTGTGCATGTACCTACCAGCCTTAAATTCAAATTCAAAATCATTTTATCATTTTGTAAATACACTTATACATGTCATTTTTTGCTTCGACTACCGTGGGTGTTTTAACATTGAGGAGAAGACGGCGAAAGAAACACCTCAGCACATCTTTCAAAACAATATAATTACAAATTAAATGTTAACCTGTGCTGAATTGGTTTCGAGACGGTTATTTCCAGGCGTCCTTGTCATTAATATATTCATATATACTATATTATCCTTTACCTATAAGCTTTTCATTAATGCGCCGCTTAAAAGTTCCAATAGGTAACTCACATATCGCTTTGGCACCTTATTGTAAAAGCGAACTCTAAGCCCCTTAAAAGAACACTGAACCTTTTGAAGACGATACGAAGACATGACCAAATTTTGTCTATTTCTTGTTTCACGATTGTGTGTATAGCTTTTCTGTTTGTACAGATTTAAGTGTTTTCGAATAAACACTAAGTAACTACATATATTGAAAGGTTACGGTGAATACACCCACTTCTTTAAATTTTCCCTTAATGACTCACACGACTAATCTACATCTACATATAGCTCTCATTGGTGTTGTCTGCGATACAAATATTAAATCAGGGTCTGCTAATTTATCCCACATTAGGATACAGTGAGAAATAAGACTGTGGAAACAGACAAAATAAACAAGTTTAAATGTCTCTACGTCCGTGATCAGTCTTATCTTTCTAATAGCGTAAATAAACATACCTACTAAGTTTACCTACCAAAATCGATGTATGGGCACACCAATGAAGTTTACTATCTTAGTTAACACCTAAAAAAACTGTGGATTGTTCCATAGTCAATGTTTCATCATTTAATTTAAGGATTTTGCCTACTGTCTGCATATTTGCTGGTGCAAATTCTGTTTTTTAGCACTAGCACTTGAGTTTTTTAGCATTTAAAACTAAATTGTTTATGGTGAGCCAATGTGATACGTGAGACAAAGCACAATTTACATCGTAAAAATTAAATTTATCTGAAATAATCCTAATGTGGAGATATATGCAACATATATAAGTGTGTTTTTTAATTATATAATTATAATAATTATTGTGAAATGTGGCGCATTCGCCTGTGACGCACTTAACCCTAATCCGCATGAATGAATTACTCTAAGCATGCCATGGAGCTAAAGATTTATAAAAAATGTAAATGATCTACATACTCTTAAAATAATTAGGTGGAAGAGGTGCTATGTCACACATGAAGATTTACGTAAAAGGCGACGGTATCATTAAAATGCATATTTTAAGAACGCTTAAAAAAATAGTTTTCGGAGACTATTATTCTTGAGAAAGAATCTTTGGCGAATATAATGCATTCTAAAAAAAAAAATTTTTGTCTGGATCATGATATTGTTAGTTAAACTAAATTGTGATGTTACAAATACACTTAATTTTGTTTCATTTTACCATGTTTGTTTAATACAAACTCGCTTTCTTGTATGTCTCTCCGGGAGGAATTTTGTAAATGATTTTAATTTAAACTAACTTTCCGATGAGCTACATTCTTCAAATTTGGACCATAGCTCAGAAGTGAATGACAATGCATGAAAATGTGAAAAAAGAAGAAAAATAATAAATTGGTACATTAAAAAATATTTAAATACTTAATTATTGTATTTTTATTTCATAGATTATCAAATTTGTTTTGTTATTCACCAAAATCTTTACAAAGACAGTTTCAGCTAGTAATTAATAATAAACTCTTAGTAATATGCTTATTTTTCTTAACCTTAATTTTTTTTATATCATGATTGTCATCATGTGCTATTGACATTTGTTCTTGATATCAATCTTAAAATCAATTGATTGTTGCATTGTGACCTAATTGTAGTACAAGGGCTATAATTAGCGCTCTACGATATTAGTATGTATACTTGGAACGTCGGACATTCCTTGGCGTGCTGCAACTAATTGACTGTTAATTATCCGTCCAACTATGCAACAATGACATAGCTTATATTTCTATATATAGGGTATTTTTGATACTTATATAATTCGCTGTTTGGGTGGAGTTTTATAATTCAAGATAGTAAAACTGCTTTGCGCAAGTGTATGTGCACAAATAAATAAGATTCTTTGACATAAAATAAGAAGAACTATTAAATTTTATTAGTTATTTAATTAGATTAATTAGTTATTTATATTATATATATTATATATTATATTATTAGTTATATTAGTAGATTTAATTAGTTATTAGTTAGTTAATTTAATTAGAAGAACTATTAAATTAAAATATTCATACTGTAGCTTTATGTGAATGTTAAAACTAATTTTTTTGAATATATTAGTTGTTTTTTAACGTGTTATTACTACTCTTGTGGCTAGTAACTATGCATTTCCTGGAGTCAAGTATAAATACTCTCATTGTATTTTTTCACTGAATACTTCTGATATTGGTAGTTAAATATCTAATTTAATTGTCATCAAGAAATCAAGTGACCTTTGGGAGCATTTGACAGAGGAAGTCAAGTGTATCATCAATTCTACTGCACCCTTGTTTTATTTTTAATACATATATTAATATTGCTGATGAAAATGCGTTGCGGCATAGCTCGATCGCATGTTCACTTGTGTATTATTATATGGTTACGATGCTTGTAATAAATCGAAAGTTATTTCTGAAGGATGGGTTTAATAATGAGATATAGAAAGAAATATAGATACACTTATACGGAATATAAATATATAACCTTAGCACTGATTTTAAGTACGACCAATTTTGAATTGTTAAATCCTCAATTTTTAAAAGGCCACTGTTGGAGTTAGACCTCTGCTAGTTCTCCATATAAGTACATACGAAACACATAACTATCCTAGTAGCATTTGGAGCTGCTGATATGCTTTGCCACATGAGCAGATCGCAGGCGGTAGCGCATAACTAACGTCTTAATTAACTGTAGAAGCTTGAACACCGAGATGTTAATTTGAATCATTCGGATGATATCACACCATGGTGCATAACAGTTCTGGCAAGTTTGGTTAAGTGTGGTTGAAAACATATATTAGAAACATTTAAATTTCAAGAATTTTATATAACGGAATTTTCTGAAGAATATTTTTATTGTAATTAATGACATAGTTTAATATTTATATTTCATAACTTGTAGGCACATGATAACCAAGTTTTTTTTCAGATCCATACTAGTTAATGAACTACACTGATTTTTGTTTGGCGCAGCGGGTTACTTCTATAAAACAGAATTAATTAATTGTTCTTGCAACTCCCCAGAAAAGTCTGCTTTTAAAAACCTTTTGAAATCATCACTTGATTTCATCATCAAACCTTTAATTTATTTATTGAGAATTGGAAGCTAATCTAAAAACTACAACAACGTAAGTTTTCAAAAAGAGTCTTATTATATTTATTATCACGTGAAATTATCTCGCTGCTGTGCCGCATAGCCAGAGATTAACGGCTTAGTGAGTACCTCAGACTGATTGACAACTGCGCGTTGCTATACTTATATCCTTCCATCCATCCATCCATCCATCAGCCTTTGGAGGTCCACTGCTGGACATAGGCCTCCCCTATATACTTATAAACTTTCGAAAATATCATAGTATAATTTCGGACTTATCTGAACATCATTGTTCCTCGCATTACGGTTCCTCATTTGTACTTTTGTGAAAATGATACATCGCGTCAAGGAAGAGATCAACATTGAAACTACTCTAACAATAATCTTATCTAGTAAGATTCATATGAAGACACGAATGCACCTCGTTCTGTAACTAAGAACACAATGTCATATATTCTCCTCGTTTGTCGTTTAGTCTTCTAAATTGTTGTCTAGTTCAGCGATAGATTGCGAAATTTCCGACCGTATTTCAGCTAAATCGGCGCATTATGAGGAATGTCGGACGCGGCCACAAACGGATAGACACTTGGGTGCATGTATCACGTCGTGAACTGCAACGTAGTTACAATATTTAGTTGTTGTTGCGAGATCATTATTACATTCGTGTATTTAACTTGGCATATTTATATGTAAGTCGTCCCGTCTAAAATTCGTAATATATTTGTTGACTTTTTGATGTTTTTACATTAATCAAAAAAAAAAAAGCTAAATTGAAAAATTTATTGATAATGGATTAAATGATCAGCTTTGGTGACTCGGCAGTTCTTGCAGTAGTTGCTTACAGATATATTGCTGCTCCTGAAAATTAAAACAAAACGCTACATTCGTAAACATCCTAAGATTTGCCAATAAAAATCATTTTTCGAAGTTGCTTTTCACAAACACTTTTCGAAAGTCAATATTATCCTTAACTGCACAGTTATCTGTATCTTGTTGATTAAAACATATTTATAGTGTCGACACAGAAAAACATGTATTTTTTCTTTTGCCTATGGTAATGTATTATATGTTGTTTCTATGCATATTAATGATTTATGTAAATGATAGCAAAAAAAAAAAACATTCAACGTTTTCCAAATCACGAGTTTCATTCATAAATTGCCTTTATTTGTCATAAAATATATTTGTCATTGAACCAACCAACTATGGCATATTATTATGCATTATATTGAGCGAGCAAGAAGTTTTGTTCAGCTAAGCGTGTGCTAAAGTGCTAGATTATCACGGCATCGCTAAATCCTCGCCGAGTGATGTAGGGACCACTCATGCTCGTCTTAACTGTAAACCGATATAGAGTCTAGAATCCTAAATGTTATTCTTTAGAATTTGAACTGTAACTACGTTGAAAATATTTTTAACATAGTGACATATGTATTTGTAATTTTTTTCCAATTTTAATATTTATATTATACTAGCGATCATACCTTGCCCTCGCCCGAGTTCAATTTACTAATGAGCAAATTGAGAAACGTGTCTAGCAATAAAATGTATTATGTATGTATGTATTACACTATACAACCGAATTTTTCTTTTGATATATGTAGTGGCCGATGCGTGTAAACAGCATCACTAGGCACTGTGTACTTGCGTACGGATATTTTATTTTAATCAGACCTATACACAATGGCGGACTATTTGTATATAGTTTAAATATTGAGCAAGAATTCTACTCTGACCACGGTGCAGTTAATAAACAGCCCACTCACCTTGCCTTGTTTGATGTGATTCTTATTATCCTTTCTTCAGGGATATGATTTGGAACGACAATCTTGCGCCTGAAGAAGCCGGCCGGCGGGACTCCGATGCTATTAATCCGTGATCATCCGCGGAAGTTCACCACATTCTAGACTGTTCCTATATTATCTTAAAGGTGCACCCTAATATTAAACCATCAGTTTATATTTATTGGATTAATCCACTTTAAATTATCTAGATTTGCAATTTTACACTACAGCTCAAGTCGAAATGAAAAAATCCGTACGAAGAGTAAAAATTATAGTGATTACGCAGTTAGCTCATCGGTTCGACCGATCCCGAAGAGGCAGTATTTTTATTAATTTTGAGCCTGCTAACGCCATCTATTGGCACGTAGGTTGCAACTCTGAATGATTGGGCTCTGCACTCGGTAGTTTTCTTGCCAATATTCAAATTAATTTTAATACCATGAAATGAAGCTGTAACGCTTCACCAATGTACCTACTCGTAACTGTCAAACAGAACGTATAATTTTTTTTGGATATCGTCACACAAAGATATCATCCAAATTTCCGATCTTTAGGTGAATTTTCCAAAAAAAATATTTCCTACAAACCTTGTCCTAACTGTGTATAACCACAAGTGAAAATCAGCCAAACCAGTCGAGCTATTCTAAGTAATAATCTTTCATACTGTTGATATTTTTTTGATACCCAAGTGATTAATGGCTTTATTAATTTATGTTATAAAATAAAATACGGTTTTATGCGTTGTCCTTTTACAGCCTTCTATTAATGGCATATACGTGTTATACGCGTTTTGTCCTTAGGTTTTCGTCTAATATGTTAGTAGGCAATGACCTGATTTTCCCCTAGGGAAAAATCCAGCGTCGTAAACTGCCGTTTGTGTGTGAAACATAAAAACCTTTTATATTGACATCATTCAATTTATAACATGATACAAATAGAAAGACAAATTTGAACTGTTTTTAATACAAAAACTACCTTTTGTTCAAACTCAAATAATTTGTAGAAACTTTACAAAGAAAAGAAATAATTTATTTTTAAAATGTTACCCCGAGTACGCGTCTAACACTATTTAGCGGATGACGCGCGGCGACTGAACGATTTTCTTTTTTTGTTATTAAATCCTTAAAAGATATAGGGCCTTATTGAAAACAGATTCTGAATAGGACTCTTAACCACTGCAACTATCTAGGGATCCCGTATTCCGTATGGGATTAATGCACCGGTTAATGAGGAAACCCCACGTTTTTGAATTTGAACGTCATTAGAACAAAATAGAATACGGGCGCACAATTACCACGCGAAAGCTGCGTAGTGCTCTCGCGCGAAAGTTTCCTCGCTGTTAAATTGAACGAGTTAAACTGTTTTGACATTATTTTAAGAAGTTCCAAAATTTACGTAGATCACGATTTATTTTTCCATTTTCATTAAGTACAAAAAAACTATTTATTTTTCCATTTTCATTAAGTTCAAAAAAAGAACTTAGTAAACGCTGTTGTGTTAGTACAATACAAAAGATATACTAATAATCTGAAAAAGCCTCAGTCCTAAACCCGACTGAATATTGAAACCGTGAATAAATATTTGCTTACGTTAATTTATAACCTGAATTTCCTATTTGAAGCGGGACGAGTTTTATTTTTTGTGAATTACATAAAATATATATTGGTAAAAGTTTTGAATGAATTGTAATCCCATTGCGTTAACCTCTACCAATGTAATAAAGTGAGAGAGTGTATTTTGTGATATTTCGTGTATTCGTAGGGTCACTCTGAGCCATGGCACCTATTGCAAATATTTTTACCATTGGCAAGGTAGATATTCCGGATGGACGTAGGCTATATATATCGCTTAATTCGGCGGAACTCGGAGCGGGCCAATTGTTAATAAGTAATATAACAAATTGTATAATTCAATTAATAAGTCCATAATAGTCGTTTTCAAAGTGGACAAAGATCTTGATCTGAAATCCGAGAATCGCCGTGCTAATCGAACAGAAAGTGACATTTAAATTTGGCTAATGAAGTAAAAGTTTGAAAAAAGAAAACAAACATGAATGTTGAGCAAGTTCAGGTACAAGTTTGAAACCAATCTTTTCGACCTCATCACAAAGAGTGTTGATTAGTCGCTCTTCACTCTTTGTCTCAAAGGCTTTGTTACCGGGTCAATGTTGCCTTTGTTACATTAAAATTAGCACCCTTGTTTCAGATTTCTGAGAATACTTTTAGGGAATGGCTCGTTTTTATGAGCTTTTACGGTATTTTAATTTGTGGAGGTCTGAATTGGGAAGCTCACAAAAAAGGATCAAATGAGGGTAAGAAACAATACGTCTATCTTACTTGTGTTTCACTAATCTTCGGATTTCCTTATGTATTATAGAGAGGATGACAACGTAACTATATAGAAAGCAAGAAATAGAAAAAGTGCCTCATTTTATTAAGATTAAAGGCGTACTGTAAGTAGGTATAGTAAACTGCACATGAATATAACTTATAGTTTACGAAGGTATTCGATCAGTGCAGCAGTGCGTGTGTGCATACGTGCATGTTTGTCCATATGCACACATAAAGACATCAGTATTGGAAGGATACACACGTACATATTCAAATTTCATACATATTAGTAACATACGTTGTAGATATATATTTTTCCAATAGATCACGTCTTTCACTAATACAAAAGAGGGGAGCGAGACAGGTATAGATTTTTTTTATATTTATTAGAATGCATTCAAACTTAGTATACATTTAATATGTACGACACTGAAAGACATAAGAATAAAAACAAAATTATATATTATATGCATGATTTTAATACTAAGTAAAATTTTGCCTTCTCTTCAAAGAGGAGAGTGGTATTTAGTAGATTAAAAAGATTTAGGAATGGTCAGTGGCACTATTTAATTGCTGGATAATTTTGAAGTCTGACGTTTGGATGGTTAACGGCCTTGCGATGGACCGTCTCAAGCGCCTTTTTGTGAACTTTTATAGAAACTGAATGGTTTACTGAATGACCATCACGACGCTATTTTTTCGTCAGAACAGCTTTTAATTTTATTACAGGAATATAGCCGAGATAGCCGATTTACAGTGATGCTTCGTTCTTAATTATTTATTTCGTAATTCCAGTTTTTCTTTGAGTTTTAGCTTGTATCTTGTATCTTGATGTATAGAAAAACACGAAAGTTTACTGAGCATAAATAGAAAAATAGATGCAGCTATTTCTCTACGGCCGGAAAATAAAACATAAACAATACAAAGAACAACAATAATGACGTGCTGTCCCCATTAGGGTTATCGGCTTATACATTAATGATACAGGTTATTTCCTCAAATAATTTTTTTCCCTTCTTAATACGAATATTGGACAATAGCACTCAAACACAATCAATCGGCCAAGCGGCAGCCTGGCTTGTGATCATTCATGACGTTAGACCCGTGCGAGACGCGTCCGAACGAAACGAAGCACAATTCTTATCATTTTGCTTAATCGGCGCGCGTTTAAACTTATTCCGTTTATGACCTACAATAGTAACTTATAGTTACAAAAACTATTCAAAACTACAACTAGGCATTACTTGTACATAATAAACATTATTAGCAAAATCCATTTCAATACGCCACAAGATAGAAAAAATAATGTGCAATTCGTAAATTGAGCTTCCAATTAATAATAAAGATATTTACTGAATACGACATTTTCTGGATGGCTCCGAAAGATTCACATGGAGAAGAATATTCCTTGCACCTCTTTCTCATATTTAAATATTCAAAATTTTCGACAATTAGTACAAATTATCTTATTCAATCGAGAAATAAAATATTTAACTAATAAAAAAATTAATAATTTTATTTAGAGAAGCGTTTTAGATTATTCTTAATAACACTGCCCTTCTGTAGCTATTGCAAGAAAGATAATTAAAATAGGACAAATGTAAAATTTATTAGAAGACAATACATATTAACAAATCATTGTTTCGAGCGTGGGTGCTATTTTTAAACGAAAGGCATGAGATTTTTGAAACGAAGCAAGGACGTGCTTCAAGCGAAATAATAAAAGCATTATTATTCATTATTGAAACGTTTCGTGTTCTTCAATGTAAGACTCAATGAAACTAGAATCCGCTTCAGTACAGTACTTTACGGAATATTTCTCACACCAGTTGTAAAATCACGTGTTAATGCTTACATTTATCATATAACAAAGCAAGCCCAATGTAATGAACACTTAAGTCCCCGCTCCATCTGATAGTCTGTTCTCGTTAGAGGATACACTTGCCACGAGCGCGAATTATGTTATGTATTTTATTATATGTCATTTTAAAGCGCTGATTTTCTTTTTAATTGTAACGGGTGCTCGCGATTTCTGTACTTTATATTTCCATCCAATTACGTGTGTATCACGGTGAGATTGTGGATCAAAGTTTCAAAAGAGGCGTTCCATATTAATAGTCCGAAGTAGTTGTCATCTGTGACTGACTTTTAAAATAAATTATATAGCAATATAAATTTATCGTAATTATGTTGCAGTAGCTCTCACATGATAATGTTTTTTTTAACTAATTACATGTGCAAGACTATCGAACCACTGCAAATATCCACGACAAAAGATTATAATGAAGAGCATTTTTTTATATAAACCGATTTTAAAATAATGTACAGTGGGTTTGCAATGTTGATGTTACCTGCAACAAACATCTTTAAACATGGCTCAATTACTCTCATCCGTTGAGGAATTCTCTTCGTCTCTAGAACACATCATCACATCTTCACCATATTTAAAGATCAACTCCAAGCCATCGATAATATTTAAAAAAATAATCATCAAAATTAATTCATAATCAACGGAATTATTAGCTGTACATACTAAAAAAATACATACACGCGAACATAAAATTTTATAGATGTCGGTTAAAAAGCGTGCATTTTCTTTTTCATGAGGCTAATAAAATAATGGTTGACAACGATCTTACTTACGAAGGAAGAAGTTTACAAATCTCGCAGCGATTCGAACCTACCTAATAACATCGTTCACTGTAGTCATGAGGAAAAATTGGACGATTACTATTGCGTTACAGGACTTGTAAAACAGCTTCTATGGACTTTCTTTTTTTTTTCTTGTGAGATTTTGCCAAAAAGCTGGTGAAGTAGAATTTAAAAATAATTAAAATGTTTTTAATTGATTTTTTAATTAAAGTAATATTACAAATAAAGACGTTTGTTATTTATAAATGAAAAAAATTGGAACAGGGCCAAATCTGTACATGAATATTTTTTTAATTTTTGTCTGGCAGTCTACGTGAGTAATACACTAGAATCACTAAACACATTTTGATTATACTATGCGTATTAGTATTTTAACTTATTGCGTATTAATATCAGAGTTGGAGGATATATATCAATAGATATATATCGCATATATATCAAATGATTTTTTATGATATATATCATGCAAAAATGGTTTAAAAAATTTATATTATTAAGTATTTTTTGGCGTTTGTTACTGTATTCATACTTCCCAAATGTAGATGGTGTTGGCGTAGAGTTAAAACATACTGCCTAATAGTAAGTTCTGATCCATAAATGGCAAAACTTTTACCGGCATTAACGGCGTCTGTTGTGTCAGAAAATTTTCTGTTTTTTAGTTATATATATATGTATATGTTTATGTAATATATGTTTTTCAGTTGATTTAGCCCGATCTAGAAGAAGATTTTATGTTTTGGTTTCATTTATCTGATTATAAGTATCTAAATAAATAAAACATTAAAATTTTTACATAACTTTTTACATTAATTTTTTACATAACTTATTGTGTTTATGTTATACATATGCAAATAGTATACATAAATAATATAATAAAATAATAATATGGCTTTCATACAAAATGGATATATATTAAACTTTTGATATATATCGGATATATATCATAAATATTCGATATTTTGATATTTATATTAAATATCGGATATTTTCGAACCCTGATTAATATATAAATTAATGAATTAATGATTAATAATTATCCTACACTAATTTATTTTAATTTGTTATCGATTGTAATGTAACAATGTTCGTACCAACATAATATCAGCGTTTTGACTCGCAACAATGGCAATTGGTGAGTGCCATCCTTTTTTACAGTGCTCAGTGTGATCATTTTTCTTTTTACTATTTTTATAATATACCTACGGTTTATGTATAAATTGGGGACAGTAAACATTTATTGTTTTTTATTAGTATAAGTTTGAATTAAATGCAGTGTTTTAGGTGCCTTATAATAGTCTATAGCAACCAAAATATACATAGATCCACGGATTGCGTCACCCGATATCCTTGTTGACCGGCCAGTAATTGCGACAATAGATTTGCGGACAAAGCTTAATTAACGTAATTATCCGCTCGCGGCCGGTCGGTGACCAGACTGCGACAATTGTTCAAACGTATACCTGTGTAATTGTCCCTAATTTTAATACCGTGATGTGGCTAATCGATCGGCTTACATTTTATGTCAATAGCCGACGAACGACCAGAGGGGCGACCTGATGGTAAATGATCACCGTCGTCTAAGAACATTCTGAAGATCGAAGACATTTCCGATAGGTTGCGGGCCGTCATGGAAGCGGTATTTCTGTTTCTATACGTAACATATGTATATATATATATACATATTTATATATAATTATGAAGTCATTAATTATATTATTGTTATTATTATTTTTCCGTTAAGTCTGCCTTGCTAGCTACCACCGTCTTGCTTGAGTCAGCCGCCAAACGACTCGTCGTTTTCCGGCTGAGGGCATGAGAGCCAGTACTTTTTTTTCTTAGTTTCCTCGTATTTCCTGGCCGACAAAGCATCATTTTGGTCTTGCTGATGTCTATGGGCGACGGTGACCACATACCATCAGATGGCTCGTCTGCTCGTTTAGCTAGTATAAAAAAAATAGAAATCAATGACCTGTATACCATCTAGAATCTTTAATTCTTAGCAGAAAAATGTGGACGTATGAAAGACGAGATTTCACTCACAAATAGCATTACTGCTCTGTCAGTCGTCGCAGACGTCTGGTTGATCTTCCAATATATATTTTAGTGGCGTTTTAAATAAGAATAAACTTTATATTTGGTGGCTGGTGGTGAGGTTAGGTTAGGTTAGTTTAATTTTATAACTTTCAATTAATTAATTTAGTAGAACTTTCGTGTAATCAAAATACATATACGAAGAAGTATCGTTGTCCGTGATCAAATAGGTACCTATTTATGCGAATTTTTATGGCAGTCGGTTGAAGAGCATTTAAATTAACGTGGTGCAGTGTCATCATGTTTCAAGTTACAGCAAAAGATACTATAAAAATAAAAATATTCTCTATACATTTTTATGATGATCGGTTCGATGACATCGAATATTAATAATCAATGTTAAATATTTGTGATTTTTTCATATATCCAATTCATAACAACATCAAATTGGGTATAAAAACAAACAAAATTAATATTAATTACTGATTAACACAGGATAATTATCTTGAAGTAGCTAAAAAATATGGATGTTTCTTATAAAATCACTGTCGCAGAATTGCTAGCAATATTATATCAGAAAAAATAAGCTGAAGTGATTATTTTTTACAAAATATAATTTTACATATTATATATATATATAGCTGTTAGATTATATTATTTTTACCATGAGCAGCTTGCTAAGACTCGATTTTTAATAATTGATAAATAGTCAGATAAACCGCTCATAACATGACGGATTCTACCGTAGTCACAAGACTTGTCACTTCTCTAAAATTCTTGACCGCTTCCAAGTTTCAAAGGGCATATTATGTCATTAGTCCTATATCCGTTAAATAACTATCGTCATATCGTCAAATTCAAAATCACGTCATCATTTAAGTATTTTGTAAATACCTATACTTTTGTACGTTATTGTTTGTTCTACTGTTTCGAAAAAGTTGCTTTAACATTGCTTGAAGAATCGGCGAAAATACTCCTCAGCATATCTTTTTAAACAACATATGGTAAATACAAAGAACTTTTTAACCTGTGCGGAACTGATTTCGGAACCAGTATTTCCAGGTCGCCATCAAGTTATGGAGTCCTTTAGGCCTAAGAAATTCCGGCACGAGGTTAAGCACTAACCTCTCAACCAGTTCTCATTATATGAGCATGTTGGAGCACGCTCTAAGAGCCCTTAATTACAAGACCTGTGCCATGCTGTGGATCGCTAATAATATTAAATGACTGCATTAAAAGGTTTTGGAATATTACTTTCAATTAATTAATTTAGTATTTTTTTTGTTTTCAGATATTAATGTACTTGGGGTTTAGTAATAAAAATCAATAATACGAGCTTGCCGCTCGAACTTTGCGAGTAGTTGCAAAGTTTGCTTGTGAAGACAACTTCGGAGCGGATTATCTACAACTGCTTTATATCGCGGAAAATAATTAGTTTCGTGTTAATACTACGTGTGGGTGTTTTAGTTTGTGGTCCCTCAGATAACACTTTTGTAATGGTTTTAAATTTTGTGATCTTTCGTTTTTCTAATATTATTTAAGTAAGAATTCCGTAGACGAGTATAAATTAAAACAAGTAATTTTGTTACATTGAATCCCTTCCAATTTTATGAAACGAAATGCTTTAGAATTTACGACACTTAGTGCAAATAAATAACAGTTCTTAATTTCGAACAATTGTGATGATCAATGATTTCGGTTATGAAATTCAGAAAGTCTCTTTACCTGTTCACACACTTCTTCGTATTAGTATTCGACCGTATGTAAGCGGCGTGGAAAGCTGGACACCAAGACTTAAAAATCAATTTCAGCTACCATATAATTCTTTGACCGTTCTGGTTTTGAACTTGGAACGCTTCGGTCAAAATCATTATCAACTGTTACTCCGTCATAATCTGGCTCACTTATTGGTATCTGGTATTGTCAGAAACTTTACGCTCTAATTGTATGATTGCGTTTATTACTGCTGTAAGACAGCCTTTCGATTACATATGTCTGACAAGCGTCAATGATAGCTGTCAGAAACATCTTGTAATATAGATTTTAGTCTATAGTCTCCAGTATAATATCCAAATCAATGTGAAAAAATACGGCAATCAGTAGTATTAGGGAAAAATTCAGAAATAGACAGGATCACTTCATAAGGACAACTTAGGGCCGCATTATCTGCAACAACGAGCATTCATGTCGGCGGATATGTATGGACCTTCGTTCGTACTTAGTTCATCATGAATAAATGAATTGGAGACACTTTCGAAGGTTTCCTTACCTGCCGATAACTGTTTGTTACTAGTTAGTTACTTCGGAAGTTTTAAGACGTTGGAGTTTCGTGAGATTACAAGCGACGCTTACAAATTTGTAACAAGTTTAAATTGTTTTACAGACTCGTAACTCTATTTTTTTTTCGTTTTGGGTAGCGTCAATCCTTAAGTTTATTAATACATTCGGTCTAAGGGTAGTCTAGTAGGTACTGTAGTGCAATGATGAAGTATAACCTGCACAAATCCTTTGGCTTTATGGTTATATACAGGATTGGGGAAACGATTAAAATGTGACAAAATATCTCAATGGTGTAATATATGTTTAACCATTGTATAGTTTACAACAGGTATATTTAGATATATTGTAATAATATGACTATAATCGATCAAGTTCCTCAAAAGTTCCATCGTAATTAAAAAGATTACATTGTACCACAATTATATGGTACAACGTTGGCAATGAAAAATATTATTAAATCAAATATTTACGTAGACCTAGATATGTGGTACGTATAACTGAAACTTGGATTCACTGAATACGTGACTACAAGTTTCGATAAAATTCTTCCAAAGGTATTATATTCAATATAATACTATCATATAAACTTTCCAATAATGGCGCGCCCATGTAAAAAAATTACATAACTGTTTCTATTGATTCTCGTATTACATACTACTATAGAAATCTTTAGTGCCTCTCTGTCTGTACATTCAATTGTTTTTGTAAAATTCCTTGATAAGTATTCGTTTTATGGCTCACTTACATCAATTTGACCATTTTGAAAATTCTAGTCGGTCTGTCTGTCTGTACGTCTCACGTATACGTGATTGCACAGGTGATAGGCTGTATAAAATATCAGTCAACCTATCGATGTCTAAACAAGGTAAAAAACTATTAAATTTAGAGTAATCATGTATATATAATTAATTGTTCACCCGAAAGATGACGGAGGGGGTCGCTAGTCTATACTAATATTATATAGAGAGAGTTTGAATTTTGTGGGTTACTGCACGGCACAGCACCTAATTCAAAGTCTTTTACCATTGATAAGGTATATTATTCTGGATGGACATTGGATCATGTATATTAATTAGGAATGTTATGGATATGAAATTTTGGATCTGGATATGGTTACGGATATATGAATAATATTTTACCGGTTTCGGTTACGGTTACAGATATGAAATTATTTCGGATTATCCGATTGTTTCGGATAAAATCGGATATGGGTATTAGATGATTTGCACCACGGAAAAATAATATTATGTATTAACTAAGTTATATTTCTAGGTATTATGTGATATTATAATCACAGAAATAATTAACTGTTCAACGGTTGAAGTTGGGGCGGGCCGTTACCTTTAAGCCGTTAGTCACATATACGAGTATACCGTTCCGCTAGAATTTTTTCAATTCGATTTTGTATATCATTGCCAAACGTAACGTTGTTTTTATATCAAGACGCTTTATTCAACAACTATCTAGGATATATTTTATCTGTTTTCTGAGATAAAATTTTGTGTTGAGGGGTTAGTAAATAAAGTAATGTTGGTCGGTTATAGCATTGTAATATTGAAATATATTTGCAATTCTGGAAATCAAAACGCTAAAAGCATAAAATGTATTTCGATAGAGAGGAAATTTATAAAACGCCTGATACAATGAATTAGCGGCAATAAAATTGTTTCATGCCTACATTTACAAATTATTACCGGTAATGTAAACCTAAACCAATATATTTGGGAATATGCACATTTTAAATTTGTATTGTGAATGTCAAGCAATTTAAGGATTAGTTTTCCCAAAGAAAAACCGACCCCAAGTTAATGGTAACTTTGATGTTTTTCAACATTATTTTCCTTATTCATAGTTGGAGATAAAGACAATCGACCGTCGATTGTCGGTAATTCCCAGTTTCTCTTTACATTTCCAAGCTTAGCAGCAATATAAGTTTCGCCTGATTTTATCTATAATGTCATCGATGGCTTTGTTTATGTCAGTATCTAGCTTTACTGGATAGTTTTCACGAAGTACCTACTGCCGACTCAACTATACGTATCTCAACACGAGTCAGAAACTTTGTTTTTCTTCGGAACAATTCATAAACAGTTTGGACATGCTATGTTGCTAATAAACGTGCTCGTATGAAACTTCTTCTGTAATATGATCTTATTGATGTAATTCGAATAGTCACTGTCCGTATTTTATGTCATACCACACAGGTCATCCGGTGACAGGCGGTACACGTCGTCCATGGATATTTACAACTAGCACATCACAAACATGTTGCAGTCTAAGAAGGAAACGGGTAATGAGGCTAGCCGGGAAGCTTCATATTTTAAAATTATCACGGTTGACTTTTGTAGAAAGGTGGTGTCTAGTACGGCGAAGATTGCAGATAATCATTATCGTAATTGACTGTATATTAGAGAATGTAGTAGATCGTATTGTTAGAAGGCTTAGTGCCAACCCTAATGTTAAAGTTCTTTTTAATACCGAAGAACTCCAAATGCTAAGACTGCTAATCTATGATTACAGAAGTGCTTAAGAAATTTGCATTAATAATCACCAAGTAACAATCACGCCTGACGTTGTCCAGTGTTTATGGTTGTGTTAATCGTTGGATGTTATGGATCTCCATAACCGTAACCGAAACTATCGGATATCCGAAAACCGTAACCGAATCCGATAAAAATATTTCAAATAACTTCTTACAGTGGCTGAGTCTAAATGAAACATGTTATGACAAGTTTTCGCCGGTCGAGCCGATACACTAGCCACGTCTCTTTCATTTTAGACAGTTTTTATTATTTGATTTTTAAGGCTATTGTTTTTTTCTGTGATTTTATTACCACATAATTAATACCTAGGAATAAAATTAAATCTTGTAAATACATTATTTTTTTTCGGAAATAATTTCATGCCCGTAACCGTAACTAAAACCGGTAAAATATTATTCATATATCCGTATCCATATCCAGATCCGAAATTTCATATCCATAATATCCCTAGATTCTCCCGCCATGCCTAATACATGAATATCCACGGTTTTTGGCAAAGTTGGTGATAAGGTTAATTTGAAGTTTGGTGGAATATAAATTGGTCAATGAGTTATAATTTTGAAGAGATTTTCTGAATGTTTGTCTCATTTTTATTAACTATTCGTCCGTTTAGTGTATATACATAATTATTTGTGATTTCTTATCTCTAGTGTGACCTAATTATTTATCTTTGCGTGACATTAATTGGCCTTGATACTTAAGCGATAACGTTATGACCAACCCGCGGGGAATTATTTCATAAACCTATATTTTATTTACACCTACATCTGTATACACATGTACGTACATTTAGTTACATTTATTTAGGTATTAAACCGGTGTTCACCGATTTACTTATACCTGAACCCGATCTTCACCTTCCAATTTACCAGACATCCTACGTTCGATTTTAAGAAACAGTAATTGGATTTACGACTTCATTCAATAATAAAGCAGGGCCTCGCCGTATAAAATTTGAAAGTTGAGACCGTAAAAGAGTTTTGTTACGCGTAATAGTAATACATAATATACATATTATAAAACAATGCTCGAATGTTTTCTATAATTTAAACGGAGGATTGGAAGGCGAACTTCTCGCTTTAGAATACATTACGCTTTTCGTTTCAATAATACGCTATTTCTTCTTTATTTTCATATTAATAGCAAAATTTCACTTAATTTGTTGTTACCATAACAATGGTAGCAGATTGATAACTTCAAGTAATACAGTTGAGAAGTATATGTATAGTAAGAATTTGAATGATAATTACAACAAACTGGATGATGTGCATCACAACTGTTCAAATCTTAAAACTGGTTGATTTCTGGCTAAAATCTTTCGTATTTATAAATAAATTAAACAACAAAGTATTTTGTTAACGTTATAAGAGTGTTTTTTAAATGATACAAATTCTGACGAATGAATTATGAAATTTGGAGCAGCATCTAAAACCCTGTCTGGGTGCATCATCACTTATGTATTTAATCCAGGTTATCCATGACACTACTAATCTGTCTAAAGTCTTCGTGCATTAACTCCTTGACTTGAGACATATTAAAACTTTTACTATTTGTAACCACCTGAGATTTATATATTATGACCATATAAAGATTTTATTTGGATTTAATTCGCAATGATGGTATGGCGATATAGCTCCTGTTGATAAAGCATTCTACCATAAAAAAAGCCAATTTAATCTTGATTTGATGTTATCTACCTTATAATCAGATGGTAACACCGACGCGGGAGAATCATTCCAATCGTTCGTGGTATGCATAACAAATGACGAAGCAAAACGCGTTGTTCATACCGGAGGAATGTTTATGACGAAAGGATGGATATTCGCGTGCGTCAAGTGGTTCGATAGTGGGAAGAAGATGGAGAAATTAGATCATGTAATTCCCACGCACACTCCAAAATGTACATAGGTCACTCAATAAGTTTTGAGGTGCACAAATTAAATTAATTATTTTCTTTTTAAAAACAAAATTTATTTGAAAGTAGAATTCAACGAGCCATTTGATCAGTTTTTAAAAAACATCAAAACAATATGCCGCAATGCTTTCCTCGCGTATTAATTAAAAATATAATCTTTAGTACGATTTAAAATTTGGTTTAACCGAAAACTTAAGTTTACAACTTGTAACAGTTGTACTTGCTTGTTTTATCAGCCTTGGAAAATTTAGCTCCATCTTTGCATTAATTTTCAGTATTTGCTGAATTAAAAAGAGATAAAATGAACCATAAAAATGACCCAAAAAAATAAACACCGAAAATAACAGTAGCTGCAGAAAATGGATAGACTACTTACTAATTGGCGCGAGAAGGCCTACAAATCCTATGCACGGATATTGAGAACATCCTAGGCTTTAGTTCGAGGAGCATTCATAACATCTCGCGATAACGTTTCCGAGTGATGAAGCTTGTTATCATTAGATTCGTAGTTACCTCTTTGAAAGCAAAAAATAAACTCGTGTAGATTGATGCTATGAAATTCGTATGTTTTGAAAACGAGACATCAAAGCGTATTTGCAATCATTACTGGTAACGAAACATGGATTTTTTCAATATGATTTGGAAAATTAAAGGCGATCTTCAGTATGGGTCTTCTCAGGAGGACAGTTACCGACAAAATTATAAAGATATCGGAACGATGGCAAAAAATATGGTAGCTAGTTTTTTTCAATGTTCGCACAATTGTCAACGTCAATGCTTAAAAATAGTTGGTCAGTTAACTAGGAATTATACACTACAGTAGTACTGCCTAAAGCTTTTCATGCTGTGCGAGCGAAAAGACTAAAGTCCGGGATTCCGGGAATCATGCTGTATCATGATAACGCCTCACACACACACTCGTCACACGTCCTTTAAAACAAAGGCAAAAAGAAGGGCAACAAGAGGAATCTGGTGTTGAAATCCTAACTCGTCCATCTTACAGCCCTTACAGACTTAGCTCCCTGTATTTTTTTTGTTCCAAGTAGTGAAAGAAAAAATAATAGGAAAATATTTTTTGAAATCCAAAGATGCCGTGACTGAGTAGGAATTAGCGATTTCTGATTTGTCGGATCAAGACTGACAAAGGTGTTACAAAGTTGATTTAGACAAATGGAACTTTTTATTGAAAATGAAGCACAATATTTAAAATAGATGTTAAAGAAATAGTATTCATCTGTTTATTTTTTTTTTAACTCACTCTTATTGATTGACCTACGTATTCTAAAGCACTTTGTGCCTGTGTTTGAGGCTTAGAAGGATAGTGTCAATTAATTCTTGGTCACTAGTAAGTCTATTTGCAAGCCATTCCATTAAGTTCAATATTAACAGGTGATAGTTCGCTGCATCAGCTCAGGTGTGACTGCATTACATATAGTCAAGCCTGTTCTTTGTGACCTTTTCAGGTTGACGAGCGACTTTTGAAGGAGCCGAACTTTGTGAATCCGGAGAATAATATGATCTAAGGTACAAAGCAAACGCAAATAAAGAAGAATGCCAAGTCGTTAAAATCCAAACACAACAAAGCACCCGTAACATACGACATCAAAAGAGACGACGAGACGAATGACAAATGTGTCATGGTCATTGTTGCTGCCACACAGTGTTGCCAACTCTGATAATGTGTAGGGCATAAAATATCTTCTAATTTCATCAGTCTTTATCAGTTTTTTATATGAATCGAACAGTAGGTACATGTTTAATGAACAAATCAATGAATCTTTTATATTTAACTCAAAACGGGTAGGTAGTTGCTGTGAAAATTTGTGATTTTTATTTGAAATGGTGTTTGTTTATTAAATGAGACAAATTGAGGGGAACGGACTACGAATTTGACTTTCCTCATGATGAATATTTTCATAATTTTCCCACTTAAATTACTTGAATAAGTCGTTATATAACAAGTCAAAAAATATTTCATTAGTATTAACCAAATTAATAATATTAGTATCTATTGATTTAGAAAATAAACAAAACATAATTTTTTTAGTGCTAATAAAAACGACTAACTCTAAAGATTTTTACGAATGTAAATTGAATAACATTTACAATCTTTGCTTAAAATATTAGTAAACATTTTAAAAATAAAAACTATTGCTTATTACGCCCGCCCCAGGAAAATCGCCTTAATGACTTAATATAGCATAATGTATGGAAGTGTATATTTCCTTGCCGCCCCAGCAAGGATTGGTGGAAGGATTATTGGCCAACAATAAGTATCGTAAGTTCATGGGCCGCACGTGGCTGTCGACTGCGGTTAAACGATACTAATGAATACTGACGGCCTAATATTCTTTATCAACCACATAAGTGCTCACCTTGAATTGAACCATACGCTGGACACTCATGCCACTATCGCCTGCGCTCGAAGTTGCAGGTTTATGCTGTCATTCACTTACAATTGAGAAGAGTTTCCGTTCTATGTATACATACCACAATAACAAGCAATATATATGTTTGAAAAAAAAATATTGTTAAAACAGAGGTACAGAAAAAGTTGAACCTACAAAATGTGATTTTATCGCTAAATAGCCACCTTTTAGACAACCCTATTCAAAGCTAAGAAAATTAAAACAGTGCAAGGTACTCTAGAAGTTAAACATTTAAATGACATCGAAATACAGTGAATATTCGTTCTTTCTTGTAATTTAGCTGTGATCAAATACCGACTAGTAAGAATAACTAAATATATTGTAATTATAAAGGGTTGTTTTCTAAATTCAACGCAAATTTCAAGCGCAGTTTCTCGCCGCCTGTTTTCCGCTGTTTCCACAAGGGCCCTCGTGTCACACGAGAGCTGTTAGCGACCCTTCTGATTTTGTAATATGAAAAGCCGTTGCAGTTTTGTTCGTCGATGGAATACCCGCAGTATAAAGTACAACGCAAAGTAATTAATTATATTAAAAATTAGTTGACGATTTAGTGGGAAATAAGTATAATATGATGTTTATTGAGTACTTAAGACTTGCTGTTTGTCTTATCGACTATGATGTGTTTTATTAATTAATGCCATATTTAACAATAAAAAGAAAAAACAAATTTTTACATATTAATTAACTGGATATTTCTTATGTATTAACAATTTAAAGTAAAATGTAAGTGGTTTTACATTTAACACAGCTAAGATAAATTAATAAACGTTCACACTCAGGCCGCCGCTTTAGGATACCCTATGTTGCGTAAGTATTTAATAAGGAAAGACCGATTTCAATTTAAAGAAAGATTTCTCGGTTTCAGTTCCTATTTTTTACCATGAGGGGTAGAATTTTAATGCAAATTTAAGTGGGACCTAACGGGAAGTAACAAACAAACAAAGAAACAAAGGAAGAAACAAAAAAGGAATTTTAGGTTAATAAATGACGGAGTTCTAGGAATAAATACAGACGAATTGAGAACCTCCTCCTCTTTTGAAGTCGGTTAACAGTATAACATCACAAACATCCATGACTCGAAAACAAACATTTATCGGTCAGATGAATGACTGGCCTGGCCGCAAATCGAATTTGGGACCCCTCGCTCAGCAAGCATGGTACTAGCTGAGTTACATGGCGGAGTGATCATTCCGATTATAATTTCGAACTTATCTTCATATTCCTAAACCATTAAAATTTCCATTCTTGGAAATATAGAATAATATGCTTCAAGAAATTTCTAACGAAAATTACCTACGTTAGCGTTCTCTATTATGTTCACAAGGGTATGTAAAGTCGGCCGATCTTTACTTAGACCAAGGTCCTTAACTCCTGAGAGAATATCCGAATAATTCTGTGGCATAAACTGGAATATTTATATAATGATGTTCATAACACCATAAATAACTTGAGAGGAGCGCATAAGGATATTTTAGAACAGCATATAACAAAGGAGCTTACCAATAGGTGCCTCTTCATCCATGTTTGGAAACACCTTTCAAAAGAAAACATAGAGAGAAATTAAAAAAATTGTGGTAGAATGTTCAGTAGAATAAATACATAGAAACTACATACCTACTTCTGACTTTTGGATAGGCTGTATAATAGATTATTTCACAGGAAATGAGCTAAACATTCACCTCTTAAAAACTTTTACACCTGTTTCAAATCATCCTGTATACATGTGTGTGGTGTGTGTTAATAATGGATATAAACCTGAATTTTAAATCGAACAGTTTTAGTTATTTATTATGAAGATCATTTCTCCTAGACTACTAGTGGAAAAATGGTAAAGTGAGAAATTAAAAAGTTATAATGTTAACAGCGTTAAAAACATGGGAACGCTATATACTTGTAATTAACATTTGAAACATTTCAATTCAATCAGTATTTAAACATTATGATGGTAATTGACTTTACTTTCTCTGAACGTATGCACAGTATGTTCCATAAATTGCTATTAAATCAATTTATTTACGACGCCATAAATAAACAGTTGAGCCGGCGGGAGTTATTAATGAGAACAAACGACCCAAAATGGGGATTTCATAAAATGTATCTGTTTCAACTCCAAGTACTTAATTAGTTGATAAAGTCCTCCCGATGGCTTTTCGTAGCCCAACGGAGCTCTTGATGATGATTTACGAGACTGCGACAACCAAGAGGAGTAATTAGGAAAACTTTGCAGCCCTTATGAGTGTTTTCCGCGCAAGTTTTGCGGACGAAACTGTTAGTATAATACTTTTTCTTTTTTTTCAAACAACCACTAATAATACTAAATAGCAATTCTTAATGAAGAAATTTTTTTTTACATAGAATAAGGTAATGCTGGACGACAATTGTGATAAAGTCAAGATGTTGAAGCACTAACTTATAAAAACCTATTCACTCTCCACTATTAAATGTGAAATACGCTTAGCAACGTAACATTTTTATTGGGTATTGTATTGTATTTTTGTATTTATTTTATCTATACAAAAATACTATAGAATTTTCCGACATTTCCAGTGGATTTATCGAAAATGTATTTTATACAAACCTTGTTCTGACAATTACGAAAACAACAAAAACAATGTCTTAAATCGGTGGAGCTGTTCTCAAGTTCCTTCATAAATGCGGCAGTTGATTTTTTATCAAGATGTAAATTTAAATTCTGTAATGTAATGTAAACAGTGAACTAAAAATACTTAGTAAATTATTCATTCATTATTAATAGTTATACTCGTAACAAGCAAACCGCTCTTGCTTTCCTTCGGAAAAATTACGCCTTAGGCTTACAAATAGCACCTGCTTATATATTAAATTACAACCTTTTTTTTAATTTATGGACGGATTGCAATAAAACGAACCTAAAATATCAAAAGATGCTTACTGCAATACATTTGCAAAAACCATAACGAAATCGGTTTAGCCGTTTCTGAGATTAGCACGCACAAACGCACTGATAAACAGACAAAAATTCTAAAAACAATTTTTTTGGGTTCAATTGCGTTAATAAAGGCCTTTAATAATAATTTTTCTCGTATATCCTTCCTGTACAGAAAGCGATCATTTAAAATTGTTTTGTATGTATAGATTAATCAATATTAAATCTTAAAAATATTTTAACTTTTCGGAACGTCTGCGTCAACGTCATTGTAAATGTTGTGTACACCTGTAATTGAGATTTTTATTAAAAATATATTCTATTAAATTGTCTCTGTGTATTTTGCCTTGGCAATATATAAACGAATTAACTAATGCGGCTTTAACACGTAAAGACCTATTAAATTTTTTATTTTAGAAAATATGATAACGGTTGCAAATACTGCTCACACAAAAAGAATAGGTAATTACAAAAAGTTTCCCTAACCGCGTAGCGTCGTTGTTCGCCGGCTTCCTTCTTACTGGTTAATGAGGTTTAAGAACCGTTCGAATTGATGGAGTTAATTTATGTCGAACGTTTGGTTACACGGGAGTGGTTCGAAGTATAAGCGTATTTAAGCACGCTAACTTTACACGTCTTTAAAAGTTTAAGAGAATTGTAGCTTTACAATGACAATGACAAAATAATCTGTTAGGTAATCTCAGCAATATTGGTTATAGTAGATTATGGAATAATAATATTGTAAAATGTAACGGCGGGTATACATTGTATGTTATAGATGGAAATCAGGTCTCTCTGGTTGTCTCTACTCTCTGGTTGTCTGTACTGGGGTAAACAGGAAACGCTTGAGAAAATTAGTTACCAAAATTCTTTTTGTTACGGATGTTGTTTATAATATTAAAATACGTATGTTCTGTAGCGAAGCAATATCAAGGTATTCGTTTTTAATATTATTATAATAAACAAAATACATATCCATACTCTGCAACCTTCTACAATAACTAACTTGTACCAAAGGAACAAAGATTAATTACGTAGTAGGTACAATGAATCTAGACACTGTTTTGTGGAGACAGGTAAAAGATATTAAACGATTACCGTATAAATACAATACAACCCAATAAAATACAAATATTCCTAATTGCATAAGAACTTTATGTAGTTTATAAAAATGCAAAAGACAATAAAGTTATCAGAGGTCTTATTACTGAAATTTGAGCAATAAGAATAAAAACTATATCAGGATCTAAATAAAGATATCATGGTCTAGTGTATTAAAATCGTTAGAAAAATTCACAAAGACCATCCCTGTCATTTTCCTAGCGTTTCTTACCATTGTTTACATCCGTTATTAGTTATCCTGAAATTTAGCTACTGTTTTTCAGAAGGAAACTTTTTTAATTTTCAAAATTCTCGGTCTCATATGACAATGACCATTTTTATTCCTTTCGTTATTAGGTCAGTTGACATGGTGATATGGAGTTAGTTGACCTTGTCCATTTAAGCATAAGTATCATATTTATTGACGATAATTTTTTTATTGAATTGTAGATTCACCTGTAAAAAGCAATTAGTTTATACCGAAAACTAATGCACCTCTATATATCTTAACTCATTTTTGTATAGCTGAAACTGGGAGACTTGCGAAATAATTACTATTTCGCACTAAACAAACACTTGAACTATATTATTGTAAAACGTTAAAAAAGATATTTTTATACAGATTTTTTTCCAAATTATTATTACAGCTGTAATTTCTAGATGCGGTGATAAATATTTTTGAAACTCTGCACGAAGTGTCGCCAACATGATAAAAGTATGATCCAATAAAAATTTTTGGAAGAAGAACAGTTTTCACTTTTAAACAAAAACTAAAAAATTTCGGTTTTCTATTGTAATGTCCAACGGCAACAATGTTTTTTTGTGTTTTAATTATGCGACAACCTGTAGTAATTGTATTGAAAGAGACGCAGTAACAATTTCAGTGGAGCAAGAAAAAAATGTATTTTTTGGAGAACAACATTTAAGTACAAGTACTTAAATTTATAAACTGGCATTCAAAATGTAGCTGCCAAAACCATTATTTGCAATATTGACAATTTGGATTAAAATTTACTTAATGAACGCGGATGTTACATAAACTCGCGTAGGTACTTAGTGTGCTTAATTTTTTTTTTCAACAGTTAATTAACTTACTTAATATTTCGTAATAGTCTATTGATTGAAAAGTTTTCCTAAGTTTACCTCACTCGCCATACATAATATTTTTCCACTTCAATTACTACAAAACTGTGCTACACTACTTTCAAACAAGGATAATCAACTTGTCAGCAATTTTGAAAATTTGGAAAAATCATTCAACAGTCGCGTGCGTGCACGAAATCGAGAAGAAGCTTGAGAAGGTCAATGGAGACTGCATCGCATCCAACAGCAGATCTAGGCATTCTCGCCAAAGAGCTTGTAATCTTTTATGCGTCAATCATTATCCGCGATAAAGGTATTGGATGTGATTGCACATAGTGTTAATAAGCACGAAACCTTTATAAAGACGTCATTTTAATCCATGGTCTTATTCAAAATCAAAATATGTTCTTCAAAGTAAATAACAGCCAAATGAAATTGACCGATGAATCTGAAAAAAAAAAACATGTTTCCTCGCAGATTTCAACACGCCCATTGCTCGTCAGGTTTAGTGTTATTTATATGTATATTCGTCGGCTGATGTGGAACAATAAAACTTTGCTTAAAGGCTCAGAAAGGACACTTTTATTTAAGGAGTTGCTCATTAAGACTAGGCATACGGCTTTTACTGAGGCCCATAAAATTGTGTTAGTCCACAAAGGAGAAAATTAATAATTAATTAATTAATTGCTAAAACAACACAAATTAAGATCGACTCAATCTGAAGCGCGGGCGTTTCCAAAGGAAAAACCAAACTTAACATAAATTCCTATTATTTAAGTGCGGGCAGTTAGGTTCTTCTACTGTAGCTTCTGTTCATTCTCAGTTTTTAAAAAACTCGGCACAGATTTCTACTTACCCAACGCTTGATGACGCTTGAAGGTTATTTGACATTTGTTTTTAATCTTAAAAAAAACTGCTTTTTAAAAAGGTATTTCTATAGAAAACCAATTCCGATAAATTTATTTCCCTAAGGAAAGAACTGTTTCCGTTACAAGCGCAACCTATATTTTTACTTATAGTAATATTGGAATCTGTCACTTATCTAACAATCGCTACTGACACTGGTAATTGTGGGTCAAGCGACATTTATGTTACCTGTTGTGCGAGTGTTAATACATCAAAGAATTGTTTTAACTTTAACTCATTAGGAGAACACTACACCAACTTCTAAAATAGGAATATTTGAATTTTAGGTTCATTGTTTATTTGAAGCAGTGCAAGAACTTTAATTATTTATTTTTGCATTATCCTAAATAACGATATTGTAGGGAAAAACTTAATGCGTAATGAAAGTTTGTGCGAACCGATTGAAGAATGCAATCTGCGTTGGATAATGAGAAAGGAGAATAGGCATATTTTTTTTAAATTGCGACATATACTTTAAAATACACATAAATTCTTACAATTTTTTTAATACATAAGTTAGTTACATACATAACATAGTTAATAAGTAAGCTCAATGAAATTTTATAATTAAAAATAAACGAATGAAGAAATAACATCTACAAACTGGTTAAGTCTCAAACGACCTTCCCTCATTAAGTACCTTTTTCTATGTTAATAGCCGACAAACGAGCAGACGAGCCACTTGATCGTAAGTGGTCACCGTCGCCCATGGACATCAGCAAGACCAAAGGTATCACTGATGCGTTGTCGGCCAGGGTATGAGAAGAAGGTTAGAAAGAAGGTACTGGCTCTGAAGCCTTCAACCGGAACACGACGAATTGCTTGGCGGCTGAGTCAACCAGGAGGGTGGTAGCTAGCCAGGCAGGCTTCACGGAAATATATAAAATACCAGTAATAATATTAATGACTTAATAATAATACTGATAATATTATCCATACGCGAAGCCCTACCACCAAGCAGGCTGGCTTCTGTCGCCTCTTACGACACCCTGTTCTGCCAGCATGGGATAATTATGTCCTACAATTTGAACTTTTTCTATCTACTAAATTCATAAAAAAACCGGGTTTAAAAGACGGTCAAACAGACCGCAATTTAACGAATAAAATTGTCCTATTTATATTGTAGAAACTAAATTAAAAAAAAAAACTGATTAATTTACACTATACATAATTATATTTTAACTGTACAATAACTTTGTAAAGAGGAGTCTAAAGTCAAAAATAAACTACATATATCTATGTAATACTGGTAGCCTGTGGTCTATTTAAATATAAGTGGAATCGGAGGCACAATTCATGCTAGCTCCACCAAATTACGTCGTTGAGGCTAAATCGCGGACGGCGATATTATCACGTTTCAAAGGACGTCCAAATTATATTCCGTTGAAGCTAAGTTGAGTATTGAATGTGTTAGATCACGCAGAAAGTCTTTCTAATGTAATCCATATTTGTATCATATCGTAATCATTATTGATTTATGATTTTGAAATGATGATTTGAGTATTAAATACACGTTAATATATACTAGCGAGCATTAATTCGTAAGTAACTTGTAATGATAAGTACTTTACTTTGAGTACGAGTAAGTCAAAATTATCAAGGCAGATTTCATACACGATTGATAATATGATGAAAACTATGTATGCTTTCGGGCCGGTTTCCTGAAATTGATGGTTTTCCCACTGCGAATGCAACTAATAATACGAAATTAATTTATTTTATATGCATGAATTCCAAAAATGTGAGACACGTCCCAAATTCGAAACTACTGCAGAATGGAAAACCTAAATTCAAACCTTAGGAACCTGCTCTAATAAAACCTACCACAGAAGCACTATACACGAAGTCAGTTGCAGAGTATATTTGCGAAATACGAAAACCTAAAAATATTTCCAGTGGCCTGAAGCACACTTGAATCTCCAATTAACTGTAGCTCTCTGTGGATATTTTTCCAATTTGCTCAGGGATAAACCTATAAAGAAAAGTCGTCCAAAACGTTTAATTTCTAACACCCTTGGGCATTGATTCAACCGTAACATTTGAATTTTTTATTTAACATCGTTATGTATAAAAGCTCAACTCAAATGAAGTCTTAAGCTATACTAATGAAAAATGGTAATATTTATCACGATCACGGATAATAAACATATTCCATAATATCCTGCATATCCTATCCTATCCATAATAACATATCAGTATCACACCTTAAACACGTACTTACTGCGATGAAAGAATTTTTTCTGACTAATTCTTATACTAACTCATTCTTATCACTTATGTACACCGATAATCTCCGAGCTATGATATAAAGACGTTCATATTCGGCGAATAGCGATATAAAATCACCAGGATCACCAAAGAGAACGACTCCTTTCGTGCGTTGAAGCAGAATCATTTCAGATGCAGACGCTGGTAACGGGTGACGGGTTCACATCTGTACGTAGAACACCCAATTTAGGTCGAAGTTGATCTGACCCGAGCTTTGCATAATTAATTGTTCCATGCGCCTCCAAAACCTCTCATCTAACACGCGATTGTACTTACTTAAACTAGGTCTTACAGGCAGAGTTTAAAATTCTAATAAAAATCCAAATGAAGATCAAATTTCAAGAAATTATGAAAAGAAAACCTGAGAGTGATCAGGATATTTTCAAAGGTGTTCAAAGTCTGCAATCCTGTTCTAATGAGTGAGGTGGCGTTAAAGGAAAAGTAAGTGGGTACCATCATTAATGGTTGTTTTGAAGATTATTTTACAAATCTAATTCAAATATCACCGCACTCAATGTCACCTAGATTAGTAGACAAAAATTAATAATAAACAGTCATACACCTAGTCATACACTAAGACTTATTTGTCATTTGTCCTTCGTGACCAAATTCCGAGTAACTTCAGTAATGATCGAGGCTTGAAAGTAAACATAGGTTTTTAATAACTTTACTTTTGTATTATTTACTGCGCCCCGCATATTACTAGGTAGGTAAAGGAAACTTCACGAAACTTTAAAAATTACACTGATCCCAACTGGGGCCCAGAATTTATCCATATGTGCATTTCTGTATCGAAATTCTTAATGAGTTTAGTATTCGATCGTAACTACATTTCAAACATTGGCAAAGATTAACATGCCGTTTGAGTGATATGTTTTTATTATTAATAGTTCAAGTCTAAATTTATATTGCTATCTAAATTTAAATTGCTTTATGTATTTTATAAATTTGCATAAGTATGCACGTTATTTTATGTTTCTATTTACATTTCAAAAGTTGCTTTAACATGGAGAACGAGAAACGGCGAAAAAAACTCTTTAGCTCACCTTTTAAATCAACATGACACAATTACAAAATATTTTTTTTCTTGTGCGGAATCGGTTGCGTCACTGTTATTTCTAAGAGTCCTTGTCATATATACCATATTATTCTTTACCTACAAGCTGTATCAATAGGTAAATCACGTATAAACTTGGCCCCTATTGTAAAAACGAACTCCAAGCCCCATAAAAAACCGCTAAACCTTTTGAAGAATATGAAGAACTAACCAAATTATGCCTCATTTTCGTTTCACAATTATGTATATCGTTTTTCTGCTTAATTTAAATATTTAATTTTAATATACAGATTTTTTTTTCGTATAAATACTAAGTTACTATAAGGGTATTGAAAGGCTTCGGTGAGCACAACTATTTCTTTTATTGTTTTGTTTCACGATTGTATGTGTCACTTTTCTGCTTGTATATGTATATTTAAATTTTTGACAGGCTACTGTCCATACACCTAGTACGTCCTTAATTTTTCCCCTTAATGACTCACGCGACTTTAATCTACATCTAGCTCTCATTGCTCTTGTCTGCAATACAAATATTGACTCAGTTTCAGCTGATTTAACCTATATGAAGATACCATGAAAGATAAAACTATGAAAATAGACAAAATAAACAAGTCTAACTATATCAAAGTCTTTAAACTGTTTGATGTTTCTAACGGCATAAACATACCTACTTAGTTTACCTGCGAGATTCGATATATGGGCGGTCCGTTTGAAATTTACTATCTAAGGTGACACCTCATAAACAAAAACTTTATTTGGGAATATTGCCTGCTTTCTGCATGTTTGGTAGCGCAAATTCAATTGAGATTATTTTTTTTATAATAACCCAATGTTATTTTTGGGACGAGGAGCTGTTAACATCGCCAATTTTAAATTATTCCTTGTAATTTTATAGATATGTCATCAGTAAACAATACAATGTTCCCAAAATTGTTAATGAAATATAGCAAATTTTTAATATAAACCAGGTGTACGAAAGGACGTAGATTTGAGCCACCATGGTGATGAATCGGATGATTTAGCATCAATTATGAGATGTTTTATGTTTAGCGCAATCAAAAGCTTTAGATAAATCACAGAATATACCTATAGTATGTTGTGATGCCTTCCAGGCCTCAGAAATGAATTTTATGAGCCCGTCACTTGCGTCAGTTGTACTAAGACCTTTAATAAAACCCTATTATATAGGTTGAAGTATATTATTTGTGATAAAATGTTTCAATATTTAATTTCCATAATGCCTTTTTTATGTTAATAGCTGATAAACGAATAGACGGATCACTTAATTCACCGCCTATTTCGTTCGTATTCATAACAAAAAGCATCAAAAATCTGAAGAAAAATTGGTTCTAGAACGAAGGTAATAAATAGCTGGGCATGCTAAAGTATCCTACCACTGTACACAAGTACTGTCCATTTAACTGGATGGTACAGAGCCCAGTGACTTCAACAGGAGGAAACTGAGAACGTTGTATCGTCCGTTTTTCAACTAGGTCAACCACGAGCAAAGACTTAAGGTTAGATGGGGGATTTTAGAATGTAATGTGTTCACAGTTCGAAAATCTTTCAAAGTTCTACCAATTTGGGTACGCCGAGTACATTACGGAAAATTTAAATATTTGTTTTTTTTATTATTAATAACGAAATACTACTAAACCAATGAAATGTTAGCTTCAATTAAATTTAAAACTGTTAACTCATATCTCATTACAATAGAAATACAAATAGGTTTGTTAATTTATTCGAGTATACAAATGTTTAGAAAATTATAATATTATAGGTTTGAAAGATCATATTATTTTACGAAAAATATTGCAAGTAGTTAAAATGTTTAAGTTAACCTAAAGTGTCTTCTCTGTTTTACTAGATACGTATTGTAGTATATAATAGAAGTCTAGAAATTTTTATGACCGATAAACCTACAATTTTACAAGGCTGATCTAATTTTGAAGAATTCAGTGGGGTTTTAAAAACAATTCAATATTTCAATTTTTATATTCTTAGTTAAAAAATATCTTTGTAGCAACAATACACAAGATCCCTCTTACAGTATCTTACAGTAGAGATTTTCATGATCAAAGTCTTACTGCGGAATCTTTCACACATAATATAATAGAAAATGTAAAACATTTCCAGAGTGTAAAAAATTGTAATTAAGTAACTTAAACAGTTCTACGAGATGATTGCAAACATTGCACGGTCTAACAGCAAAAACATTATAAAGCCCGGCTAAGAACACTGCCTTAAAACAAACCACGAACTTGAAGTAAATATTTGTACAAAATCGCTAGCTTTTCTTTTCTTTATAATCCAGTTTTGTGATTTCTTAGTTCTGTCGGAGCTCTTAGAGACCGTTTACAAAAAAATTTCCGCTGTTTATTTAAGCTCGAGTTAACGTCTTTCATAACTAGGCAACGCGGCATTTGAAAGCGATTTTTTTCATTATGTAATCTGCTTTAAACTTGCTCTTAATATTTTTTTCAAAGACCTAAGCTAATTTTGTTTTTAATTCAAACATATATTTGAATCATAATTTTGAAGTATTAATTTTAAAGCGTTCAAATTGTGAAGTATTATGTTGTATTCGGATGGCATACGCACGTCTGACTCTCTCGGTGGACAATAACATCTTCATTAATCCTTAATCGTGGAGGACGCTAAAGTGCTTTTCAATTGTAAGCTTAAGACAAAAGTAAGTTGTCCTTGGGTTCAAGTTAAGATAATTAAAATATATATATCAGAGATGGAGTGTAATGATGGCGCCGTGGTTAGACATCTTCGCGAACGGATAATTGATAATTCGAGTTTTAATAATAATCACAATTCATATCATAGAGGCACTAGTTTCCAGCACGGTTGAAACAAGCGTAAAATTCCTTAGCGCCTTTAACTAGACTCCGTTTACTCGGGTCACCGTACCGCGTGCCATTTAGCAATTGTATTCATGACTGTCTCCTACACATATTTATTTAGTTAAATAATATTCATTGTTACAACATTGCGTACCAATTAGGCGTTTCAGCCATGCTTTATTACATTGCTTTTGGCATATACAGGGTAAAAGAACTTCGACCTGAAACTCTTAACAGTTATGTTGGACCATCATTCCTGGTTACCCTATGTAGTTACTTAATTGAATGTTTTATTACCGTACTGAATTAAATGTATTTTTTTATTAAATTCTGAGATATAACAGTTTTCACTGGGCCAAACACGACTTTGTTCAATTAAAATTATTACGTTCATTCAATCGTACATTGATCCTGACATTAGCAGATCAACTATCAACATAGGCAGATTGTAAATACTGTAGGATTGCAATATGGATTAACAACCGCTTGGAGTATTACTGGACAAACCGTGTGGGGAAAGTACCTATTTATAGAGAATTTGTTATACCTATATTAAGTTGCAAAAAGACATAATTACAATAAAAAAAATATCTAAAATTAATTAAAAAATATTAATTATTATTACTAATATTGTTCCACTCGTAAAAATATCTAACAAATAATTTATTATTACCATCTACTAATTGTGGTCGCGCTACATTGATGACGTCGCATGCTTGCTGTACAGATCGGATGACGCGTGCGTAGCACGCTGCACGTGACACACTTATTTTGTAGATCTTAACTGTTAATTAATAACAAATACATTTATATCGTACCTATGTGATGGTGGTTCCACGATCGATTTTGATAATGAATTAGCGTATGCGCAATAGTAACAACTGTCCAGCCATGCTATTAATGTAGTGGAGGCAAATAAAAGATATTTTTAACTTAATTTTTTCTATGTTTCAAGTAAACCCCGCACGACTAGCTCGTCTGTACGACGTAACAGTAACGTGTACGTGTATCCATTTTCGACTTCATTGAATTATTCATCAAGGCTGTGCTGTAATTGTACGAATTTTAATATATTTGCATCATTTAACACCAATCGACCTAGTAGTTCCACTAATACTTGGCGATAACTAAAAAACAGACTTGAGTAACATGAAATGTTTTTTTAACCATTCTCATAACGTAATAAAATTCTAGTGCCTCTAACTTACTTTATTTTATGAGATACAATATTAGCCGACGATGCATAAACTGGGTCGTCGAGCTGCGATATTAGCAGCTCACCTCTGCATATATTTAGAAGTTCATATAAAATTAAAACAACTCTTGCTGTTAAATTCATAATTTCTAGCATCTGAAATGAGTACGAGAAACGAATAAAACTATCTAGTAAATCGAGCTCCTTGTTGTGAAATTAAATTGTATTTCCAATGCTACCGAGTAGATGTTATATTAAGATAGATATTGTATAATCATTTCATGATAAGAAAAGATATTCTTGGTTTGTTTGTCGTGGTAGAAGTATGCACCGCATATTCTCCATTTTTATTTGGTTTGTCTTTGGATAATGGGTTAATTATCTTCAACGTGCGATATTTAGATTGAAGAAATCTATCAAGCTCTTGCCAGGTAGGTAACTTTTTATTATCATCTTGATAAACGTATTGTTCCCAGTCACGGTGGGTCCCCGTATCCAGTAGGATAATATTATAGCACTACCAGAAATATAAGGAACGGATCCCAAGAATCAGTATTTAATTTTAGATTTTTAAAACTATTAATTCACTCTGTAGTTGTATCTAACAAAGATTTAATATTGTTAGCTGTTTATGCGAATAACTTTCTTCGATTAAAAAGTCTTTTCAGGTGAAAATGTACAATGAACCGCTTGTTTCGATAACTGGTTTTAAGAATACACCACGACTGGTTATAGTTGCCCTCCGTAACCTGGATGTGTCGTAATAATATTTCAGCCTCTCCAGATAAAGTAGTCTTCAAATAATGCAGACGTTGAACATTGCTAAGTGATGTATGTACTAAAGATGTAAATAAATCTTGAAAAGCTGGCCATTCCTCATACATACCCGAGAATGTAGGTAGCTGTATTCTAGGCACGTTCACTATTCTGTTATTTTCGACACAAGTGTTTCCGGACAAGATCGTAGTTGCCATCGATGTAGGTTTCTCATATGAAGTCAACAGATCTTTTAAATTGGCTTCTATGCATAAATACAGGTCTTTGTAAACAAAGTAATCTTCATTAACAAAGCAAGATATTTCCGCCTTCTTTTCTTTCGGAACACATTTTACAAACGTTTCATGGTAACTCCTAAAAATATTCCAATATTCATCTATGAACTGTATTCGTGACTCGATGCAACCTCGCGTTAATCTTGTTTTAGGACATTTCTTTGAATTAATATGCGCCTTTTGTATTTGTAACGCGGTATCTTCGAAAACCGCTAATATTTGGTCCAGCGTGCTGATATTGTTTGATAATAAAGTTTACTTCAGCTCAATAATGCGTATAATCGTTGTAATAATCAATCTTCTAATCGGTTTTGCATAAAAACATGTTTCTTAGTATTGAATATGTTCACGTAAACACCTTTTGTTCTCCGGCCGGCCGCCTAGACTCGTCCTTTTGTTTAGCGTCGATTTACTTCACTCCGTAAGATCGCAAGTATTCCTTAATATTCGGCTCGAAGGACCATATGTTCCTGGATTTTAGGTTTAGTTGAGTTTGGGTTGGTTAGCTGCAGAGAGTTCCTTGATATAAACGGTGTGTCACTTTCAATGGTTTATTTTCAATTGATTAATTGCTTTTCTATTTAGTTTAAAGAATACACACACATGCTTTCTTTTCGTCTTACGTTCGTCTGCGCTCACTCCAAATTATAGAAAAATAACTCAACAATCACAATACGAGCAGATACATTCAAACCAGCATTTGGAGTCCATAGCGAAACTAACACAATCCGCATATACGGAAATGATGCAAAAAATAAAACAGATAATGAACAGAGATGATTAATTGAGAAAATTAATCACAACAAACAACTCCAAATACGATCAGGGCGACTTATTTTACGTACTGTGTATATATTGTAAGTCAATAAGACTATTAATTAATATACGAGAGTTTTGAAACGCCGAATATTTTCTTGAAATCAATTTTCAGAGTATCAATAATGGGAACTCGACGTCGGGAAGAAATTAGATGGAGGACAAAACAATACCGATACTTTAACGCCTAAGAAATTGGATAAAGACAATCATGAGAACCAGAATAATATTAGTAGTGATTTTAATGATTCCAGTGCAAAAATCGGTAAGCCTATTTAGGAGAACATAATTAACAGAACTACGAAGCAGCCGTAGACGAGATCATCCACCTGTGACTTTATAATCAGTGGCCCTGATGAAGTTAGTGCACAGAAGTACAGTCAGCGAATATTGAAAAAGTTAACGGTGAAAAAAAAATGGCGAACAGTGTATAAAAGTGCGGCCTTCCAAGCATACTATGAGTATAAATGGAGTTTTCATACGACCGGTATATTTGTTTTCTTTTAACGTTTTCACTTTTACATTATTATTATTTTCTAATAATTTTTAATATACATTGTAATTGCTTTTTCATTTTTTTTAATGGAGGAAAAGTGATGTGCTTTATTGTATATACTAATTTAGAAGCATAAATAATGGTTTCAAATAAAACGGTACCATACACAGTTCCCTTGGAAACTGTAACAATAATCTATTGTTTGTCTCTCCAACCGTTCTTCTGGCCCATGGTGTCAACAAATAACTGTATTGTGTGTTTAGTCACAAGTTTTATTCCATCAGTCCACTATCCATCAACTTATCTGGCAGAAATGTGTTTAAGAAAAGGTTTTTTTCCCAAATTGTTTGAAATAAATTAATTAAAATATTTACCCTGTAATAATATTGTACGAGAAAACAAAATGAAGCACTTAATAATAATCAGTATTAATTAAAAACAAGAAACAACCTTCTAAACTCAATACATTTACAAAATTCGTTTTAGTTGTTCTTGATGTTGTTGTTAGAAGTTGGTGGACCCGTCTATCCCGTGTAATAATTCATCAATTTCTAAGTTAAACAAACTAAAAGTGAATACAAATTTAATATCAGTTGGTTTCAGCAACGAATTCCTGTCGATGAAGTGTCTATATCAAGACCGTGACGCAAATTTAATTCAGGTCAACAAAAAATCATCAAAATACAAATGTAAATATTCAGTTTAAAAAAATCTGGTCTTAATGAAATTGTATCATAAATTGAAGGAACTTCTAGTAATTACGGCTTTAACTTAAAATTGTCAATTGGCCTGAAAAAAATAAAAAGTCATTTTGCATTAGAATAATTATCCTTTTATTATTACTATTTAGTGACGCGCCACGACCTCGTTCGGGTTCAATAATTATGTATATCCTATGTCCATTCGGAATACCTTTCGCGTGGTGAATTTTTTTTCAAAAGGGATGATTTTGGATATTATTACTCACATACACACATACTCCCAAAATTTCGCACTCTCACTTTATAATATTAGTATAGATTGATCTTAACATTGCGTCTTAGAGACCAGAATTAAAGATAATAGATAAAATTTAAAACTTATGGTATTATTGAATAAATTATAAGTAATATAAAATTCTAACTGATCGCTTAATGTACATGAAGGAGATATGAGAAAAACCTTCAATACCTTTATTTTTATAAACCTTTATCAACAGCGTAATAGAACCCAAAAAAATAATAATTGGAGGCAGTCATGAGGACTGCCGACAGAAGTGAAAATTAAAACTGTAATCTTAATTTTCAGTGATTGTAATATAAAAAACCAAAATATCATAATTTTTGATTTAAAAATATTATCATTAATCTGATTTTCACATCTATCGGCATTGCGAGTGACAAGTATATATATATATATATATATGACGGGGGTTTGAAGTGAGTAACTCGTCATGAGAATGGTCGGCCATCGTGGAGATTCAAAATAATATTCGCAACACAACAATACAATCGTTAGTTTAATCGATAGCACAAACATATTTTAAATCGACTAAAGGATTAACTAGATTAGAAATGTAGTGTATTCGATGACACGTGGTGTTTATCCACACAACCGCTCGCAGATTGTGTCGATCGCAAAACCAACGAACGTCACCCTACCGAGTCCATCGAGGTAATGAGCCCAGGTAGTTTTTTTCCCCCTTACCCCCCCTTAGGAGGATGGTGTATACTCATGCATACCAGTGCAGCCGGCTACGCTGGTTATGTGGGACTCACGCGTGACCTAGCGAAGTGATAATCCTTGAGTGCCTACCCACTAAAAACCACCTGAAGTGGCTTTGGCCGTGAGGCCTCAAAGTCTTCATCGGATGCGACCCTTTAGGAAAGAAGGATGAGGCCAGGTAGTTGGAATCAGCTGCCTTTAAAGGGTTTAGCGTGTGACGTCACAAAATGCAATAACAAGCCGTCCGGCTGTGGAACCACCACACTGTCCAAACTAACAAACGTTAACACTGTCATCGACCACACTCAAGCGGCCAGAAGCTGCTTGAATTTTCCAATAGATGTCGTCATATTGTTGATGCTGCGACATATATGTGTATATTTATATGGTTTCTTTATTAGTTAAAACATATTATAGCTTTGTAAACCCCGTACAAAATATAAATACAAGGTAATTAAAATAATAACTAATATATATTTATATTATTTGTAATGAGGTTTTTATTTATTTTATACTTACATTTTTATAAAAATATATAAATAAATATCCCTTAAACATTAGCCTACTGTTTTCCCGTACCTAAAATCGTCTAACGCGCCTATAGAAGTTTTCGCTTCAAAATAATTGTTAGAATTATTGCCTGTCCGGCTGTGCGTTTTTCCCGCTCATCTTAGAAATGGCTTTTTGTTTTCATTATTGTATTGCAGTAAGCATCACTAAACATTTAAAGTTTCATCGCAATCCGTCCATAAATAAAAAAACTTACTAAACTTTTTGTATGCCTTAGGTAGTTTTTTTTGAAGTGAAGCGAAAAAATTACTAGTCTTATGATAATAATATAAATTTATTAAACTAATAAAACATGATCAAAATGCGCGTAATCAGTTACATTAGCTGGAACGACGGACACTGACGCGGGGGGCCTGATTTAATATCCTGGTCATACCATTGGGTTTTTCAAAAATATACAATAAAATATATAATTACAAATCTTGCTTCCATTACTTAAACGATTTACTTAAATCATCGTGAGAAAACCTATCCAAACCTATCCAACTAAGAGCTCGCCATAATGTTTTCAAACTTATGTGAAGTGTCAATCCGCGCCTGAACTGCGTGACGCAGTGTAGCTTTTATCAATTACATTGTATAAAAAGGGTTTATGTATTTATTAGTCCGTTACTAGATTACAACTTGTTAAGTATTATCATTAGCAATTGTGGATTCTTTTTCTCGCACTGCTCACAGATAGGGTTGTTCTCAAACGATGACGTAAATTTACTTTCAAAAGGCAAAAACCAAATCGCAACAAAAAATTATTACATTTATTATTTAACAATCCCGTAACTCAGTTGATAGTGACCAGGCCTGCAGAACGAATGGTTCTGGGTTTGATCCTGCGCAGACATTAATGTGACAGATAAATGATTGTTCTCGGGTCATGGATATTTATGATATTATATTTGCTTACGTTCATTCCACCCGCCACAGGGAATCCAAGGTCGGGGTTATGAGTCTGTGAACACCTTTTTTTAAATAAAACGCAATAAATACGCTTCGTCTGGACGCACCCTTATACAAATGTACATCAACCGTGGCACATGTCAATTTTTATTTTGTTTGTTTAGGTATTCAAGTTCCAAGATAATCGCTGAGGAAGAATATTTATCTAACGGAGTGGCACATCTGTTGCCGCACGTAACTACTACAGATGGACCCGAACTGGTTATGAAAAACAAATTGTTAAGTTACTTAAAATTCTTGGAATTACTATCAGTTATATTTCTTACAACTGGAATTTTAAGGGGAATTTCGTGTTGTGTGTTAGCGTTTATGCTTTAATATAGATACCCATGATAAGTGCTTTGAATAACTGTAATTGATATTGCTGAATAATTTAAATTTTACTTAAAAAATTTGATAAAATGATGATTTGCGCGTCGTGGTTGAATACTTTAATGGACTACCATTAAATTTAATCGTGTCTCTGAAGAAATATAGGTCGTAAACAACACAGAAATAGTTCTTTTTTAACACTTACACCTCCGCACTAAGATTCCCTATGGTGCGGGCGGGATGGACGTACACAAATATGACATTGCAAACACTCATGACCAGATAATAAACATTTGTGTAATGTCCGTCCCGGCCGGGAATCGAACCTGGGACTCTTTCCTCGGTAGAGAGAGGGTGGTAAATAATAATATTAGTTTTTTGGTTAGGTATACTTGTAGTTTTTAAAAACGTAAATATATTATCGTTTACGGTTTATTCATAGTTAAAATGTAGTCAAGATTGAGCCCATGCGTATTTACGAAACAATAGCAATTTAAAGCAACGCTCTTTCCTGGCGAATATATATATATATACATGTATATGCGGGGGTGGGCAGGGAGGAATAATAAAAGGAAATAGGCAGCAGGGGTACATTTTTAAGCAGATTATGTGAAATCCCTGTTATCCAGCATCGCATACAAGAAAGTCATATGAGAAATAATCATAACGTCTGCCCTTTCTCAGTTTATTAGGAGGTATTTATTATTCATAATGATGTTTGACACACTGGGTATCCTAGTGAAGATGTAAAGATGAGTGTATAAGCATAAGTGTAGTATTAACATTTATCACAAAAATCTGAAGCCAGATAAGCTTCTTGGATTGACCAACTGTTCTTGAAACCCTACAATACCTTTCCTCAATTTTCTTCAAATCTGATGCCCATAAATCCGGTTCAGGACTCATTTAGCCGGTGATCTGTACTTTATCACTTCCGATTAATTCGGTGAGCTACCTCGGTAACCTATGTTCGTCTATGGATTTAATCGTTGCAAATGCCAAGCATAGCGTGTCGCATGGCGCGCTGAGTGATTTTGAGCTTACGAATGAGGTCGCCGGCAAAGGACCACGTTATCCGTATATCATCTCTAGCAATGTTTATTACAATACACACAATATTCTATTTATTTTATCTGCAAATCGACAAGACTTATAATGAACACAAAATAAATACCCTGCTATCTAGATTTTAAAATCGATTTACACAAAATTAATTAATTATATTTTAAATGTACAGTACATCAAATAAAAGCTGGATATATTAAATCAAATTTAAATAATTGGTTTCAATCCATTAACGGCCTACTGCAAAACCCAGGCTTTCTCTCGTAATTGAGGACGCCTAGAACAAATTCCACCACGGTGCTAGAATAGCTATGAATTGGTATCGTATTTCGTATTTAAATAATCGAAGTGTCGTAGTAGATACACTAAAATCTTGATATATTATAAATTAGCCATTATTATAGTTTGTACAAACGGTGTCAATCTTTAAGGGTTGCTTCATATAAAGCAGGAGGTTGAAAGTCTTGACAAGATTCAACTGCAATGCAATTACTCTTATTGGCTCCGACATTAAATGAGTCCATAAATTGAAATGTCTGGGCATTTTTGAGTCCCGGGTTGGGTCTTTCGGTTGTGTCCATTGATGTGATGGGTATGTGTTCACGGCACCTATTAACTATTTATTTCTCTATTAAATATAAATACAACACACGCATTTAAATAAATAGAAGAAGCGTTACCGTTCAGAGATGACATTTCGGTACTTCAATGTTCTTATTGTACGTACTAAACAAGTAAAAGTGAAGGTCTTCGCGAAACTTTGCCAGAGCATCTACTAGCGAAATGTAAGGGTAAACTCCACCAAGTGATCGATCGAGGTTCTACGTGTCCAGTATAGTAATGTTCTCAGGGCTCGGGTCAACCTTGTTATTATAATGCTATTTATACAACACGCAACTGAAAACATTCACGTATTCCGCATATAAAAAAAATATACGTTATAGATTGTAAGTTTATTTTATTTTTATTTTTTTGGTTATAGCAATTTCTTTCATTCTTCTTCTTTCTTGACGGACAAGGCATCAGTGTTGCCTTTGGTGTTACTAATGTGTTAATGTTAATGTGTAAATGTTAATAAAGGCGATGGTGACCACTCGCCATGAGATGACTCAAAACTCATTTGTCGGCTAAATACATTAAAAAATGGAAAAAAAAGTAGTAAAGAATTATTGGAAATTCAAACGATACCGATGTCAGTAATTACAGTTATTTTTTATTAATCATCAGATTTGCAGTCAACTACCTGTATATGTAGTTGTGATGATAGATAACTTTTCTGGAGAATAATCGATTGAGATGTTTCTTCTTTGGTTTATATGATTAAAAGTGGATTTCAAATAATTCAATCTTTACATAATGTGGGAAAAAATAATTTAGGTTATTTGAATTAAATGCTAAAACAAAAGTATTTTTATTTTAATTCGGTTTCTTTACATCAGAATTATTGTAAACGCAAAGTTAGAATGTTAATTTACATCCTTAGTCAATTTGTACCACTCAAAAAGCAGCTACTCAAAGATGATAATCTCGCAACTTGACAATCGGTAACAGCTGTGATAATCCCTTGTCACGCCTCCAGGCGTCACTTCCCCTGATTTGTATGCCAAATATTTTATCATCCTTTCATCGATTTTATCTTTTTGTTCAGATTTAGGAGGGTATTTATATTGTCTTGTAATAAATATTTGTTCTCGGGTTTTGGCTGGTTGCGATGTCCTTGATCCAAGTCATTTGAGGTACGAGTAATCTCAGTATGATATGAGTTTGTGTTCGTTGATGTAATGAACAGCCGGCCTAAGATTTACAGTATTGTAGGTGGCAGAGGTGTGCCATGATTTTTATTTGGTGGAGTGTTTGCGATGTTTTATTTGTATACACAACCATTAATCTGTCGTATAAATATTTACCCCGACCAAGAATTGAACTCGGGAGGCTTTGTACGGTCACTACCAACTGGGCTACAAGATGGTCTATAACATTAATTAAGATATATTGATATAATAAATAAGTTATATTAGACGTATACTTAAGATACAGCTTTGGAAATATTACAGAAACTAAACTACAATTTTATAGCCACATTAAAAGAAAGGGGTCTTAAACCACTTCGCGATGGCAAGAAAACAAATTTAAAAATTAATTCCAGAGAGAAATAAAAGACGCGAGAAAAGTTAGTAATCAACAAGCCGTTTACTTACACTCGAATCAAACTTTGAATACTTTGTTATTGCTAGCAAAAACTCAGAACGGCAAAGTTAAACGGACGAAGATTGCTACGAAAACCAAATCTACGGTTTAAAAGGCTTCTTGTAGCTGTCGGCGTGAAAATGTAGCCAAACTAGAAATAGTTTATTAACTTTCAAAATTATGTTGGGTCATACGTTTTCAGATTACTAATAAAACGATAAGGAAGTTATATTAATATTTCTAATCAGCAAATTACATAAAAGTTAATTTTATCTTAATAATTACGGCCATCAGTATATTACATGTATATAAATTTCACTTTTGGACGAACAAATTCTTGAATGTTTTGCATGCATATTGAAAAACGTCAGCGTAATGTTGTCAGAATAATAAATGTGTAGCTATATTAGTGGTGTTCTGTTTAAGATCTCCATAAAAATGCAAAAATAGATAATAGCTTAAACCATCAGACAACACATGTCATTAGGGTACTTATTAATTCAAGTTATTCAAAGCACCGTAGCGACACAGTGTATTACAATAAACGCATAGCGGTTTAAAAGGATAATTTGGCCCTAGAGACGCAGATAAAATCCTGTTATCCTCGGACACAAAATTATGATTAATATATTCAATAGTAATTACCACAGTAACGTTCAGTAATAATAGCGTTCACGCATTGACACCCCCGCACTAGAAAATGTGTTGCAGCTGGCTTAGATACATCCAAAAAAGACAGCACAAATAACCATGACCTGAAAAAAAATTTGGTCTGTCACACAAATGTGAGTTCCGGCTGGAGATCAAACGAGAGCCCTACGCTCCGCAGAGAGGATTACTACCCGCTGGGCCTTAGCTTTAACGGTTTCCTTATTAGTCCCGTTAATAATAATATTACTGATTTACGTATTGAGCTGTTATCAAGACGGTTCTCGTGCACAGTGGTAAGGTTTATTAACAAATCAATCTACAACAGCCACCGTCCATGATAGTCAATGAAGATTATTTAAGTGTGTAAATGGTTACTTATATTCAATCTACGCTTAATAATGGAGAAACAATATGTAGAAAAAAATATCTTGTCATTTTACAAGTACAAACTTTAACAAATTTAAGTATAAAGTGCCAATTATTTACCATTAACTTCTCAAACAAAACTACGTAACGCAATTCTTAATTTAAAATAAAGATTTAATATTGAATCAATTTTTTTTTATTTTGAAAATATATATAATGAATAATTCCAGACTAATTCATAAGTTTACACCACTTATTGAACTTCTGTTCAAACAGTTACATAATGTAAACCATTATCGATAATACCACCCCTCACACTTTGAATTCAGAGAGCATACTAACCAAAATAGCAAGGACCCCAAAAGAACGAACAGAAATTAATTTGGGAAAGTATAACCATGACACTCCCACAGGAGCCGGTGCAAATTAAAGTCTTCGTCGACGTAGCGAGAATGGAACGTAAATGTCGGGTTTAATTATTCTTTAAATTTCCAATTATGGAGATTATTTTTAGAATTTTCGTCGGTCTCGAATTATTAGTAGATATTTTTGTAATTGAATTACTTTTTGATCTACATAAATACAGTTAACAAATTCTACAAAGTATTTTTTAAATCCACTTATTTTTATTGCTTCGCTTCAACAGTGACGTATTATAGTAACTTTTCCAATACTTCTCCGGAGACTTTCCAGTTATTAACTTTGCGTCGAACGGAGTAGACTGTAGGTAAGAGCGACTAAATTTTATTTCCTAAAGGTTTCTTTGATTCGGAATCTAGTAATATTGTAATCCGATTTAAAAATTTAATTTTTTTTTGAAAAGCCATTAGCATAACATAGTGTTATTTCTACTTTTTACATGATTTAAAAAATTTACTTAATTCTAGATATTTAACGGTATTCCACCAAATTGTGCACCCTAACAATATGGCCTATTTTGCAAAATTTTTATGCAAAGGTAAAACAGCTGTTTGACGATAACACCATGTTACTTGTATGTGAAATTCTGTTTCCTCCTATTTATATCTTAGTATAAATGGACAATTATGAATATTTGTATGGAATTGTTACCAAACGGACTTAATATAAACCGCCTTAATTACACAGTACGTACCTTAACAAATATATTCTTTTTTAATGCGTGATCTCTTTCTATTGCCAGAAAAAATGTTTCTATTTAAATTGATTTCGTTTTTGATAAAATATGACCATAACTGGAGTCGAATTTTTGTTGTCCATGACAGGCTTTTTATGGCAATGTTCTTCCGTATATGCGGAAGCTACAAAACAGAAAAAACATCAAATACTTTCAGGATTCCAACCTCCAACGGCGCCTATTTACACTAATTAGCTTTAGTGTATCAAAAGGCATTCAATTTCCCTTTAGATTCCATTTCTTCATTTTTCCAATCAAACGTGAGTTGCGTCTCTCACAGATTTTATGCCCCGTCATTCAACGTTGTAATTGGGTCACTTTAATCTCGGAGATCTTATAGGTGATACTACACTAGTGACATTAATGTCTTTTATCAAAATCTAAGCTTATCAGATACGCGAAATGTCATCATCATCATCTCAGCCGGACAACGCCCACAGCTGGGCATAGGCCTCCCCCAAGGATCTCCACGACGATCAGTCCTGCGCTGCCCCCAGCCAGTGGCTACCCGCGACCTTCACCAGATCGTCGGTCCATCTCGTTGAGGGTCTACCCACTGAGCGTCGTCCGGTGAGTGGTCGTCATTCGAGAACCTTTCCGCCCCAACGGCCATCGGTTGTCCTAACTATGTGTCCTGCCCACTGCCACTTTAGCTGGGCAATCCTTCGAGTAATGTCGGTAACTTTAGTTCGCCTGCGGATCTCAACATTTCTGATTCGATCTCGTAAGGAAATACCGAGTGTTGCTTTCTCCATTGTCCGCTGGGTGACCTTGAGCCTTCTTATGAGACCCATAGTTAGTGGTCATGTTTTGCTTCCTTATCATCACTGGCAATACACACTGGTCAAAGACTTTCGTCTTGAGGCACTGCGGAAGCTTGGACGCGAAGATTTTCTGTAGTTTTCCGAACGCTGCCCATCCGAGCTGGATACGGTGAGAGATGTCTTTCACGAAGTTGGATTTACCTAACTGGATTGTCTGTCCTAGGTAAACGTAATGGTCAACAACTTCGAGTGTAATGTTTCCAACTTTAATAGGAGTGGGCACAATATGGCCATTCGACATGATTTTTGTCTTGTCCATATTCATCTTAAGATCCACTCTTTGAGAAGAATTACTGAGATCTTAGAGCATTGTGTTCAGGTCTTCCAAAGTCTCAGCCATGAGAACTACAACATCGGCAAACCGAAGGTGGGTTATGTACTCGCCGTTTACATTGATGCCGAGTCCTTTCCAGTCCAGAAGCTTACAAATATCCTCCAACGCAGTGGTGAACAGTTTCGGAGAAATAATATCTCCCTGTCTCACACCTCGCTGCAGTTGGACGGGATTGGAGTTCTGGTTCTGGAGTCGAACTTACATAGTGGCGTTTTTGTATGGGTTACCTTAGCACCTCAATATACCTGTAGTCCACTTAGCACCTTTGGAGAGACCGCAACACCGCGCATGTCTTGACCGTATCGAAGGATTTCTCATAGTCCACGAACGCCAAGCAAAGTGGCTAGTTATACTCTTCCGTCTTCTTTATAACCTGACGTAGTGTATGGATGTGGTCTATGGTATGGTCTTTCCGGCTTGTTCGGGAGGATGGAAGTCGTCAAGCCTGCGAGCGAGACGATTCGTTATTGCTCTCGAGAACAACTTGTAGACATAGCTCAGAAGCGATATGGGTCTATAGTTCTTCAGGAGGGTGTTATCACCCTTTTTGAAGAAAAGCACCACCTCGCTTCTGCTCCATGCCCTCGGCGTTTTGCCCTCGATGATGAGAGTTAAAGAGCCTTTGGAGGACTTTGAGTATTGGCTTGCCACCCGCTCTCAAAAACTCTGTCGTGATTCCGTCATCAACCGCTGCCTTGTTGTTTTTCTGTTGTTTGAGAGCAATACTAATCTCATACAGGCTGACGCCCGGGATATCTTCTGTATAGCGTCGGGTAAGCTTGGCTCTGGGATCTTTAGCCTTGCTTTCAACAGGCGTTTGCGTGGAATACAACTTCCCGTAGAAGCTCTCAATCTCCCTCAGGATTTCAGTCTTCGTTGAAACGATGCTACCGTCCTCAGTTTTCAGTTTTGTCATCTGGCTATGCCCAATAGATAGATCTATTGCGAACACTTTGGAAACTTGGATCTGCTCAGTGGCCTCTTTGTCGGTCGGCCTCTTGGTCGGTTGACAACACTAAATTTAATGTGTAGTTAGTAAGTGAATCATTTCAAAAGCAATGATAGCCAAGTATATAATTATTAGCTGTATTCCGCATGGATTACCTAGGTTCATTTGTTACATATTAAAAATATTTCCCATTCGCTTTGAAGGACAACATCGTGAGGACATCTGCAGATTCAAGAATTTTCCATAATGTTCTCAAAAATTTGTGAAGCTAAACCACATTTAGCCAATGTGGTATACCATGGTCTTCAACTCGCTTAATATGAGACCTTACATAAAATATAACAATTACAAGTTGGGATGGTGAAGGTACGAAACAATACAGAAAATCGGACTTTGACTTATACACTTGATAAATAAATATAAACAGATAAATACGAATAAATAAACAAGTAAAATCAATAACTTTATTTTTCAATAATAAAATTATATAATTTCATTATTACCTCGCCCCAAAGTTATTCTTCAAAGGAAACCACAATCTTGAACACCGCTCCTTGTAAAGGCTCTTGATGTAGATTATTTCAGTGTTTTAAGAGAAAACTTAATCTGTTTTTCCCATTAATACCAAACTAAACAGTGTAAGAACTGCGGTTGCATCGCCAATGCGCTTGATAAGTTGCAACATATAGTAGAGTTAGATTTAGAAAGAGATTAAGTTTCGAAAAACAACTATTTAGATCTAAGTATTCACGGGGCCGTAGGAATGAAAGACCCACCTGAATTCTGCTACCTGTCCAAGTTATCAACTTTTCAGTTTCAAACTTCAAAGGCAGTTAGTCCAAACAAAATCCTACAAGTTCAAATGCTGTTCGTTGTTCAAATTAATAAAATCACTGCAAAATTAATAAATACAAAAATAAATGTGTTCTAAAAGTAAAAACATGCAATTATTTTTTATACGCTAACATTTTATAATTTCAACTTATTATATCCAATAAAAGTATGAATCAATATAATCCAACCCAGTTCAATAATATAATACCAATATTAAGTTCAGATTAATTAAGCTTATAATTAGTAGACTGGTAGTTTTTATATATGTCCATAACGAGAAAAAATCGTGTGACTTCGACGTCAATATAATTATCCTAAAATGTCTCATGACGAGTTGCATTAGACAATATTCCAATTACATTCTGAAATTTTATCTAGATAACGTTTATCTAGATAATAAACTGTATGGTGTAATAGAGCATTATGATTATTTACATAACATATTAAGACATAACATCCAGTATAAACCATGTAAAATGTAATTAATTGTACCCACAAACAACCTTCAAAAGCACATTCGCAAATATGCAACCCTTTAACGCAAATGGAGCGTGGATAATTCGCAGCATTTTAGGTGAAACATTAATCCATCGTCAACATTAATTAATAACAATCGAAGCAATAAAACTTACCCTTAATACAAAATGTATCCGATATCCAATAAAGTTTAAATCGCACTGAAGTAGAACTGTTTGGCTCGCGGGATCCGTGGAAACATTTATTTTGTCGCGGTGAGACGCTCCCGAAACAATATTACGGTTATAAACAACGAAAAGAAACGTGGGTGCTTCCCCGCGTAATGAAAAATCCCCCTCCGCATAAAAATTGCAGACCCTATAACTTTAAAAACATATTTTCGGGGGGTGTTTAACAACATAACTTGAGGAGAGAACCGTAAAATTTTATGGATCGTACTTTACACTATGTAAGTATAGATTATTCTATGTCGCGATATATCGTAATTGTATTCTTCTACACAGCTCATGGTAGACATTTGATGGAATTATAGCGAGAATTTGAAACCAAAATTTTAATACAAGCCCATATTTATTTTATAGGACAGTCGGAGATGAAAAAAACAAAGACTGATACAAATGCCTACATAATACAATATTTTTATTGACAATGTGGAACGAGTCTGCAGTCCGATTGATGTGAAAATTGCCACTAAACTAGACAATACTAAAGATTGTAATTGTATTTGATTACAGCTGTGTAGAGCCGATTCAGAAAGAATTCGATTCAGAAGAAAGAAGATTCAGAAAGAAAGATTCAGAAAGAAAATAGCTAACTGTTTTTCAATGTCAGATATCAAAGGATCTGTATCAGTCAAAGTACACTCATCATGAGGATTTACGTAAGCAAATTTTGGCGCCAGTCTTCGAAGAAGTCGAAGTTCGAAGTTTACAGCGTATAACTCGGTCAACGCTCTCTCTATTTATACCAAGCGACATAGCTTATCTTATCGTATATCAAGTCATTGGACATCGCCGATCCTTCATCTAAGATGTATAAAGTGTCGACAATGCCTACGACACGTCGGCGTAAGACCGTTTACGCTCCATCTCCATGTTACTGCCCTTTTGATATAACATTTTATCCCTCGACTTTTTTTCTTATTTTCTCGACTTTATTTTCAAGTTTCATAACATACTCGTATAGCATAAAATATATATCGCTAAATATGCCCAAATAACGATGATAAGAAATGAAACTAATAGATAATGTATGCACTTAATTTTGTTTTATTACTGGACCATCTGATTCTCTAGGGTTTGTTTGTGTTCATAAAGCGAAATAAATAAAAGATGTTTTCTAGAGATATCCTTATGCTAAAGAGTTAGTCTGAGAAATATAATTGATTGTCACCATATTAGCTTTGAAACTGTTCACTACTGCGTAGAACAATACATTCAATCTGATATTGTCACAGAGCTGGAAGGCAGGACCACGTCTCATGCCTAAGTTAACATATTGGCAGGTTCATTGATGTAACTCGAAATGTACGAATTATTTTTAGTTTAAACGAAGGTAATTAATAAATTGTTAATTTTGTAGCTATTACAATTATTATATATGTTAAATCGACCCCTAAAAGGGCAAATAGGTGAATAAACACGGAATTTATATTACACATGAATTGCTCCATTTCTTGAACCATTAAAAACAATGATTAAAAATAGGCACTGCAAAGCTCAATGATTAGGTAATGTTGATTTTAAATAAGTAGGTATTAAATATGGCAACTTTTTGCATTTTGTTTTTCTTATTTTTTCCCGAAGCAAACCTATACCAATAACCAATTCACACATGAATGAAACTATATTTTTCGTGAATTCTATGGATTTATATAGATTTTATGAGATATGTATTGAACATTGACCTGGCTGTTTTCAGACATCTTTGTATATTCGGTACTATAAAACAACAATAAATGTAAACAAGCTCAGTACCATGGCTGGAAACTTGTAAAATACCTCGCTACGGTGCCGGACGCGGCGGGTTCTGAACGTGAACAGGAACATAACGATGGTCATTTAAAAAGTCCATGTTACACCAACACGGTGCCAATTAGAGCACACAGAATGATGGATTAACTGGGAATTTTATTTGTAGCCTCGCAACCGGTTCCGCTCTAATATTTTTTTCCTAATTAATATAATATTAGGTATTGATTTCAAATATATGCTATTAAGTTTCTTTCCCCCTTTCTTCTTCACGTTATTTATAGTACCATTCCATAACAGTAGTAGGAGAGAAAAAAATGCGCTTTAGTGTATTGGCAAACCATTTATAACTAAATTATTTTAAATTTAGAATAATCTGAATATTTAGCAATATGTTTTTCAATCAGTTAACGCTTAGATACAATTGCAATGTTCTATGTGTTTTTAATGACACATAAATTATACGAGGAATACCAAGAATTTCAAATACGATACCAGCCAAGAATCATGCGATGTACTCGTTTGGTAACTAGGTCACCAACAGAGGAGTAAAAATCCTTATTACCATGCATAAGTATCATCGGGATTAACCTGGATACAGAGTCCAGGGACCGCCGAAAGAATGAATCTAGTATAGCTGTCGTTAATATAGAAGAATTTACTAAGGAACGCGAAGAATGGATGGAAATCGATTCGAGAATGACCGGAGCCCCGAGCATCTTATTTCACAATTATGATGCACTCTTGACGTTTTCAGTCGTGATAGCTTTTTTTATTTATTTATTTATTATGACACATCAACAGCATAACACACAATACATTTACATACAATCTAACGTAAAACTAAGGCCTAGTATGTACGAATAAAATGGTATGCCTGGTATGTGCAAATAAAAGACGTGTACAACATTCTCGTATAATCTAAGTAAATACGCACGAAGTAACGTAAATACGAATTTAAGAAACAAAATAAAACACAAAAATAGTAAGAATAGTAATAGCTTTATAAGCTATATAGGAAGCTAGCATATATAGCAGGAATTGGAATAGCTTTTGACCTCCAACCGCTACAGAGCCACGAACTTATCATTAATTCACTTAATAAAATTCTTATTTGATAATCTTTGAGCGGAAGGAAAGCCCACGAAGGAGCCAGTAAAATAAGGTTGCTGCAATCTGTCTTCGTCGTAGTTTCAGAGGATCCTGTTTACATATTTTAACAAAACTTCATAACTTGCTTATTCAGTTATAATTTTATTATTAGAAAATAGTGCGGCTTCTGTCTGTGTCTTGTTGGGGGTCAATGTTATCCTAATTCATAAATGGCACATAGTCTCGATACTCTTGTACTGAGTACTTTTTCGGGTTAGTGGCCAAACCTGTCGAGACATTTTTAAGACATCCGAACGCTAGCGACAAACCTTAACTACTGATATTTGATTATGACAGCCAGGGCAGATGGCTTAATGCGCTCTTCGTAAAAAAGTACTCGTGGAAACAACGTGGGCACTCGTGCAACAAGGGTCACCCATCCAAATATTGACTGTGGACGTGTAGATATCTCGATCCATCAATTAAGATTGATAAGAGCTATACGGTTATGAGCGCTTCACGTAATATGGTAATTTATGAATTCATACAAAATCAACTTTCTAATAACATGACTGTGGTTTGAACGATGGAAAACAATTTCCCATGTATTCTCATGAAATAGTAAAGAACGCATTTGGGATGACATAGCTTATTAAACATGGATTTATTTGTGTACGCATATTTTTGTATCTATGATTGTGGAGCTGTTATATCGGCACACGGTTTTAAACCGGTTTCTGTACAAACAATATTTTGAAGAGAGATTTTATCGAATTTTAAAATAATTTTATTGGATACTCGGGAATTATAATGGAAATTAGACTTTTGACTTGAAATAACGGGAATTTGAATTATATATATTGCTTTCAAGCTTAAAGAATACATAAAGAAAAACAATTAGGTACGAGTGTAAGAATTTTTTAAAACAACCTAATATAAGTGTTCACAGTATATTAAATACCGCTACCGTTATCGACTCGAATCAAAGTACAAACAACTACAAATTTCGCATACGTTATTTACAAAGCACACGCGCGTTTTAATATAGTGAACCAAATTGTGCAATTCATAAAACTATGAGCTCATAATACCTCTCCAGCTTATTAATATGCAGAATCTTACTTCCAGCAATTATCCTCCTAATTTGAACAAAAGTTTTTGTATATTTTCGCAATTGCGGGAATTTAAACCATCGTTTTGTTAGAAGACCCCAAAAACACAGGATCACGCTTTAACATTTAAATATCTGTAATGAAGCTTCTAGATGTTTTGTTTGTTTGTGCTTCTGAGTTTGCGGAATGTTAAATATTCATTCATTGTTGTTTTACAAATTTTAGAATTCACCGTTATTTTCTCTACTGAAGGAACATTTGTCGTTAGCTATCTATGAATGAAAGTTGTATAATGTTTGTAAATATAATGTTTTTTTAATAACGTCATTTACTTATTCATTTTATAATTCAGGAATGTTCATAAACATCAAGAGAACATCCAAATCTTTACATTTTCATTATAACAGTATCTCACTATCAAAGAAGACAAATAATTTACTTAATTGTGTTTTGGTCTAGATTTTTACTGTAATTTTTTATTTTACTTTATGACGCTTATATTATTTCATTGTTCTTTACTTAAAACTGGTAAATAAATTATAATAAATAACCATCACAATTTAAAACATCCCACCGTACCAAACTTTAGATTGGAATTTATTCTGAGAAGTTTATCAACCGAAAATGGATTGTGAAACATCATGAACGTTTCCGTATTTCAGAGAATTCGTCAGGTAGTCGACCGGTACAATTAATGACAGCAAATCAACCGCTTTAAAACTTTCGATCTATCCTATTCCACTACAATTATGCAATAGCGCAGGCTGTTGATCATCTACATTCTACAGGCTCTTGCTGTTTAAAACCTACACATTTGTCAGGAATTATTCGTGATCATGTATACATTAATGACTTGTAGTCCTTAGAAATAGAAGGGTGGTCCACATATGTAACGGCATGTCACACCCAGAAATATCAATGTTTATTTTAAGTAATACTAAAACCTTTATTAACTTTTTCATTACCTTCTTATCGCACTCAGTCATTAAACTCTGGTTCATTAGATATTGAGAACAGTGCTAGCGAATATTGATCGCACTACAGTATATTGATGTTGGAAAGCAACCTCAGAGTCCCAGGAGAAATACTCACTTTACCATTAATTCCCATTCCCAAGGTGGCAATTCCCATTTCCGGGCGACCCGTCGAAAATTTCCGAGGAACGGTGCTTAAGAGAAATTAATCCGTCTTCCAATCAATTTAGGACTTCAAATTACGAGAAAACACCGTCTATATTTCCATTAATTTGCCTAAGAGCATAATAAAAAAAGGTTTGTCATTTGCACGAAAAAAGACAACTACAAAAGAAATTTTCGATCACATACTCACCCTCATGTTCACCCTCACGTTCGATTCCGTGTGGCAGGTGGCGCACATAATTACACATCAAATATGACACAGCATTATTATTTAAAACCGCACAACAAACTAATTTAATTGTTATAGAAAGTTATTTATCACAGTGTCTCGTTCAGGAATCAAATTAATCAAGCACCTAAACAAATCGAGGGACCTTCTATTCGGCAGCTTCATTACTAATTGATGTCAAAATATTGAATTGGTATGAAACAGATTTACCATTAATTGAAAAACTTGCTCAGTAGTAATATACAACTTGGTCATCATCTCGTGTGAATAAGAAATTGACACGACATTATGCAGTTTGAGAGGTTCTAAGTAAAGGTAATTCAAAGGCAACATCGGCAGTTCGGTCTTCCGTGGTAAACAAGTGTTACGAGTTAGATCCCTTCTCCTGTATGTCCCTAAGCTCTGACTACCCAAATTAATCATAATAGTGGTCTTACATGATATTAGGATTCTTTACCTGCCTAATAATTCCACCGTCGTTCTGAAATTAATCGTAAAATGTTTTTACGCTTCAACATACATATCAGATACAGTTTTTTCTTTCATTTACATTACGGCGACGGGCCGTCAGGAAGCCGTTAAGAAGCATTTGTTCAGAGTTATCATTTGTAGGAGGCTACTGACCAATACACACACTACTACGTCTCACACATACACATAGGTTATTCTGTAGTTACTATAAAATTACCAATTTAATTTATTATATTAAGATGCCTGCTGTAGTTTGAGTGCTTGAAATAATATGCAGTGAACATATTTGCTCAGTAAACTTATGACATATGACAGGTGCATTCATGGCGGCATAAAGTCAATTCTGTGACAATTTGTGCTTATAACGTTTCTTAATGCTGCGTTTTTACACCTTACCTAATAATTTACTTTGCTTCTATTTTTTTATTGTGATTAGACATTTAGTACAATTTTCGACGAAAGGCTGCACCTGTTTGAATTTGACAAACTGCCCCTATAACCTACATTTTTATACCAAGACAATGTATCTGCATAGTCACTCGTCTGGCCTTTATTTTCTGTGTGGTTTGCTAGTAATCTTGGCGAACGAGATCAATTTGTTAAATCTGGAATTTTTGTCCTGATTTAACAAATTTTTGTTGTTTGCTTGGGAAAATCTAGAAAAAAGTAAAATAGATCCTTATGACATCAATGAAAGGTAAACAGACATAATCCCGAAGAGTTGCAATAGAGCTTTTACTGATCTTAAATAGGATTGCAGTTCTGGTTAAGCTTGATTTTTTGAGTTGCAGTGGGTAGAATGCCTACAAGTGTAGGCATTTTGTCTACATGTGTATAATTTGCCCAATCCGGCTATTTTTGTATATGAGGATGGGTGGTGATTCGCAATCATAATAATTGTGCGGTCTCGATACGCAGTTTGGACACGATATATACTTCTTCACTTCTGTTCGAGTCGGCAATAGAATATAAAACGACTATCAAAGGACAAACCAATAAAGAACAGTTTAAGTCTGAACGCATCTACAACTAAATATGGAGTTTTTTATGATATGAGGAGGACTAAGAAGCTAAAGTATTTCTTTTTTGGAAATGGATCAGCGACTTAAGAAGAATGTACGCTAAAGCGTAACTATGTACGACGCTTACAGACATGTGACTGTTTTACTGTTTGCACAAGCCGCAGTCGGTGTACTTGGTATCTCTAACTCGTCTGTGTTAATTATTTGTAAGGAATAACATTAAAATTTATTATAATGGAATTTGTGCTAAAAATTGAAATAACTGACAGTTTACAGACGCAACGCCGTATTGTAGAATGAAAAATAGACGACAGAACTCTATAAAGGCCCCATTTCGCTGGAAAAATAACAATACAAACATTTTACCTTAACAAGCTCTTGTCTGCACAATTCGAGCTACCGATTATGGAACACATAATTTTTGGACCTTTATTTTATTAAGCCGTAAGAAATTCCGCGATAATTTTATATTATTTACAAATTAGCAATATTAAATATTTGAGCACTATTATCATCGTAATAACAATATTGAGTGTCACTAATACTGCGTGCTGAGTGAAAGTTCTCGAATTAAATTTTCGGCCTGAGCAGATATTTTTGGGATAGATAAATGTTTACTCATAGTCTAATAACCTTCATATACGACTTGCGTTTACAGACGTTTCTTAAACAGGAATTTGATCGCAATGTAGTCTGTAATAATGTGATGTAGTCCGTGTATATACATAGTCCGTGCTGAACAAAATTGTTTCAAGAAATTTTGTGATTGAGCATGAACTACACTAGGAAAAGCTAGGGGAACACTTTAAAATAAAGACGAGAAACTCGGTAGAACAGCATCGGCATCGAGCCGGAACTTTTTAGACCCCAAGAAAGATCACACTGCACACAACTAAATCGATCTCAGCATCGATCGGTCTAAGCCATAGCATACGTATTGTTAGCGTTATAAATATCCTAATATTCCGTCAGTTCCACGAACCACGTAAGTGGGTCAAAATATCAACATTCTCCGATTATTTATATAAAATATTCTTACTACGATATTGAAAGTGCTTAAGCGTTTAATATAGCTTCAAAGAATACAGCGTTATCGCAATATTTTCATCGGCATAATAAAATAACGGTCAAAGAATTCTGTTTTCAATAATCGGTGGCTGGAATTGTGAACTCAAGAGCTTGTTTACTTTTCATCTAAAAAGCTTCTGTTGTGATTTTTCCAGTGAAAAAGACTCTTTATAAAGTTCTGACAGCCATTCTCCATTCTGTAACACAGTATTGTGTCGATGAACTGTTTTTAAGATATCCATTAGAAAAATTAACTTTTCGATAAATATTTTCGCTGCAATTGTAGAATGTTACGTATATATCAAAGACGTTGTAAAGCTATGATTCTGTCTGTACGGATGTTTAGCATGTACAGATGTTTAGAGATTTTTAAAACCATCCAATTCTAGGTTCTACTCTGCATTTTTACAGCAGAAGTGTAATATAAAAGTGTGCAGTTACACCATTATAAGATGCACAAGAAAGCAAACTGTTAATGTGAGGTTTATGACTTGTCGATCGATTTATTTGAAATTATTGTAGTGAAGCCAAAGTGAAACACCATTTTTCTTTTCATTTCAATAATTGAGTAACGTACATTATAATAACCTACCTGCTTATTTCATTAAAGAATTGATATAAAAAAAAAAACAACTATAACTTCCATGGTATTACATACTACTGTACGTACGTAATTTGTTTCTGCTTCCTTTCTGACTTTTACTGCTCTTTTGTCACCGTTATAGTACTTATGTTACATCTCCATTTTATATTACCTAATCTCTTTTGATATCTATGACATTAAACTAAATTGAAACATTTCATAGTTCTTCTATGATTTAGAACTGTATCGTCATCATTACAATATTTCAAAACGAAGCAAGATGGCGTTGTTTGTTATTAATTACTAATTATTAATGAATATTCACGTTGTTATTATGGCAAATGTATTTTAAAATCACAAATATTTTCGGGATCAATAATAACATGAAGCGACCGTGAAATATCAGCTATTTGCAGAATACTCAAATTAGGTCAGTCGTGCCCGATTACACCTCCGTGATATCTCTTGTTAAAATTTAAAGTATCGCCACTAAAATTATTATCATATTATTTGGTCATACAAAACAAATTAGTGTTTTTTTTCCTGAAACACCACGACAATTTTGGCCACGGAGCATCTGGAAATTTATTTATATTAATTATGATGAATGGTTTTAAGGTTATATTCAGATTAATGCGGTGAGCAACTGCCACCACATGTCTTATCTGCTCGTTTTTCGGCTGTTGATACAAAAAGTATACACTGCAAGCAATGGAAACATAATCAGCCATATAAAGAAATATAATCGTGTCAAAATTCAATTTGGAACAGCACAACATAACTTTTGATTATTTAATAAGTTTGATTTTCTCCATCGTAATTTGTGTTAAGATCATAATGTTTCGGTTTAATTGTAGTTTCGCACCTTCGATTGGACTGATAGTGGCACGCCAAACCAAGCCATGTGTATAATGTAATTTACGAGTATGTAAAAATGTATAAAATGCAAAATTAATATAGTTCAACTGCTTCATTGACATATGCTTATTTTATTATAATGCAAAATGGCAGTCTTCATATAATTATTTGAGTTTGCTAATGAAAGGCAAAGTTTATGAGATGGTCGACCGTAGAAGATAAACCTTCAGCTGTAGTATAGCCATCACTACACTAATAGACTGACATTTTTATGAGCAGGTCTGGAGTTTGACGCCTTCATAACAGTTCATTTTTATTTGTGGATAACATTCCTTCTCTAAAACATTTCCATGACGGTTTAAAGTATAAGAGACTTCAATTCACACGGCGTCATAAGTACACTTGAGTTTTTAGCTTTAAAATAAAATATGAAATTTCAGTAAATTCGAGTAGATTAGTTTATTTTTTTTTTATTTTTGTAAAAGAAAAATATGCACAGACGACTACCGAAGTAGTTACTAACTAAAAGTTTGATTTGGTATTTGTACGACTCCGGGTGAAAATATTTTATAAGCTCACGATATTTGTAGATCTGTACCTGAATACCGCGTTCTTGGTACTCGGTAAACTACGTATACAAACGTAATGATTACGATTTCCAGTTTCTCTGATTCTCCCATATATCTAATGCACAAACGAACCCGAAATCCTTGTGGGATTTCCTAGAAATGTGAGCTCAATACCATTTCGATTTTTCATCAACCGCCGAGAATTGAATTCATTCATCCAATTTCTTATAGATAAAGAATGATCTCAGTAGACTTTTGTGTATATACCTCGAGGGCCGATGGGAACCGAATCGTTTTCTGCGAAAAAATCTCTGATTTCGTTTTAATTTTTATCGAGTGTCGTACCTATTGACGCACGCACAGTAGGTACGCGTAATTTTTAAGCATTATCGTAAAAAAGCTTTTTCTTGCAGCTAAACATCACGTTAATACTCCCAGCGGTTTTAAGAGTTCTAGTGTCTCTTTCTTAAAATTTCAATCATACTTAACATACACTAACAATTACAATCAACATTTTCCGTTTCAATCTTCCTTCAAAGGACTTGGCTGTCATTGCCTGAATCAATCGCGTTGTAAAAAAAGTTAAGTAAGGTAATGTAGCTAATTTCGGCCCTTCTAAATTTTTTATTGGAAACAATTTCCTAATGTGATTACTTTTTATTATTTTCAGGTACGTAAATGTCGCAGTCGTTCGCATTTTGGACGGCCTTATATTCCGAAAAATGTATTATTGCAGTAAGAGAGCACCGTAAGTCAAACTTCTGTCTAAATTGCCTTACGGAAATTGGTATAATGCAATCTATCGTAATCAGTATGAGTGTGTGTATATGGGTTTTTTAGGTACGCGAATTTCATACTATAAAATGAGTATTAAATACAACCATGGAAGGCTTGGTCATTAATATTACGTGGTAACTACCATCTATAGATTTCGATAACTCGTAAACGAGGCGTTTTGTCACTGCTAAGTTGCTGCAAAATGATTAAATTATAGACATCACAGAAAACAGTTATGTGGAAGCTTCTTCAGCATTTACTGTCAGCTTACCTAATGGTTGTGTACCCGAAAATGAACGTAAAGTCAATGTGACTCAGTGCATAAATTACATCCCAAAGTTAATTTGACATCACAGTATGTAATTGAATTATTTTTAATTTAACATTTCTTAAATTTCATGGTAGTGGTGTTGCAAATCGGTTTATATAGAGTGGGTTGCTATCGTACCCTTACACAAGCCATAAAATAGTTTGACAGATATTATCTGTCACCCTGTCAATAGTCCCTAAGCACCACCGTAGATAAGTCATGCAATAAAATCCAGCAGTGGAGTTGTAATTTTTGATATTCAAATCGTGAGTACCCGTAAAATGGATACATTGCACAGTTGGTTTAGAATAAAAACATAAGTTATGGAAGTGGTTACAAATAAACCAAGTGTTTTGTTTCAAGTACAAATTTCTGGAGCAAAAAGTGGCCAACTCAAATGTCAAGCCTTAGAATGAGGCCTTTTGTTCCTTGTTAAAAGATACAAAGCGGTCTTTCAGATACATTACAACCGACAATAGTCAAACGAATATATTAAACAAAAGTGCACCAGGAAATTGTCATGTGATGTGCACGTGTTTTACTAGCCGAAGATGAGTGTGTGCCCTAACGGGAGTTGAGGCCCAGTGAACCTGCGTTTGTATCGCCAAAAAATGACAGTGGTGCTCTGGGATGTTGTACATTTTACCTCAGTGCTAGGAGATAATACATCGTTCTGCCAACCATGCTCGATATAGTCTAAGTTGTTATCACTTCATCTCTTAGTCAATCCCTTTTTTTGTCTTCATTAGCACAGTTGAGTCAGAAATTGTTGTGTGAATTGTTTTACTTTAAATAGGGCACATTATTTGGTCAATATCGCCATTATATTTCAATATTTGCCTCCCGCCACTCAATAGGTTTTAAATTTTAAAGAAATGGTTTGCATCAGAATACGCAAAACATTAAGTTAAGTACCCGTTACCTGCTATGAATTGATCTTAATATTCAACGGTAATTGCACCGTTAGCCGTTTTAATTACAAAATGTTAACACAATTTACCTGCTTTATTAATGTATGCCTATTTTAGGTGCCTCAGACATATAAAGGAGAATTAATGTTCATGTATTCTTGTCTCACTGAAGATGAGAAGCCGTCGTTGCCTAAATATTTATAAACTTGGCACCCAAATGGTCACGTCGCAAACAGACAAGAAATTGTTAAAGTACTTTCTGTATTTATTGGCCTTAAATTTATATCTTAAACTGTATTTAATAACATGAATTATATTATTTATCCATAAACAGTCTTGTCGCTTCCCTACATGGTTGAAAGCTGAATGAAGATACATATCTCCGTCATATTTACGAAGGTCTGATCTATGGAAATAAATAAATGATAAATTTAACTACTATCACATACCTTGTTAGTGTAGTGAAGAAAAGAGGAAGAAGCAAAACATCAAGTAACTCTGTGAAAGAAAACATGGTGAAACTTAATGGGTCAGAAGAGGACTCTGTAATATTTTCAAAGATATGTGATTTCTGCTAACTGAAATTGATCATCATAGACCATAATTTTAATCCATACCCTGGCAGTGGGATAGTATGATCATAAATTAAATTTGGTTTTAAACAGAGTATGTTTTGTTAGAACCACAAGAAATAGATACCCTTGATGTGACGGATGCTCATGAAAATTGTAATACCTTTAGAAAGATAAAACGAACATCGTCTAATTAAAACAAAGCATAGAGCGCAAATCAGAATTTAATTGGAAATTCAATTCAGGCTAAAATAGTGCTGATCGCACCGGCTACCATCGTGATTAATTCAGTACGGCTAATAGTGCCTATTAGCCTTTCTGAATTAATCACTGGGAAGCTTTGTGAATTAGCCGAATTCCAAATACCAACTGGAAACTTAAATCTCCTGAACTGCAAAGGAGTAGGAAATGGATACCCATAATCCAAAATAGTTTGTTGTATTGTACAACGGAGATTTCAAACTTTGTTGATTTAGGAATTTCAATTGTGTCCATTTAGCTGTTCAGACTGCTGCAATGCTTCTCTGTATGTCTTTATAAATTTTTCTATAAATTTAGCTGAGAAGTTTAGTTTATGGACGACGTATTTATCAGAACAATTTAAAGTTCATTGCAGTCATACTCGTGTATCATATTGCAGGCCGGTCGATAAATGCTTGGAAAGTAGCCAGAATTTATCAAGAGTCAGAAGGACCTAAATGAAATACGCTTATTTATGTCAAGGTTATTATAGCTTATGATCAAAAAATATTTTCATGCTTAAGTGCAAAGATAATTTTAAATCTTCATTTTTTCTGATGACGTTAAATCTCCTGAACTGCAAAGGAGTAGAAAATGGATACCCATAATCCAAAATAGTTTGTTGTATTGTACAACGGAGATTTCAAACTTTGTTGATTTAGGAATTTCAATTGTGTCCATTTAGCTGTTCAGACTGCTGCAATGCTTCTCTGTATGTCTTTATAAATTTTTCTATAAATTTAGCTGAGAAGTTTAGTTTATGGACGACGTATTTATCAGAACAATTTAAAGTTCATTGCAGTCGTACTCGTGTATCATATTGCAGGCCGGTCGATAAATGCTTGGAAAGTAGCCAGAATTTATCAAGAGTCAGAACGATGACGTTGTTCGTAATGGTCTATTAACAAAATGTCTAGATAAAATTTCTTGTTGTTTTAAAAGCAGGAACAATAGCTTTTCTTCGCTAAATGCTAAGGGGCATAAAGAGGTTAAGGAAACGTTCCTTAATTACCTTCGTTAGATTTTAAATTGAGACAAATTCGGGAGCTTTTGTTGAAGCTTTATGAGGATGACTTCAGCTTCTGTTGACTTCAAAAAATCTAAATTAATATTATGTAGAGGGTGTAGGAATTTCGTGATTGTGTGTATGCGAAGGATAATGTTCAGATGCCCTGCACCTATTTAAGAAAAAAAGTACCAATTATATCCGAATAGAATTATTGCCGATAGAATAGGCAATCATGTATTTCGGACAATATATTATAAAAATAAAAAAAAATTGCAGTGAAAAGATGAACGTGGAATAAATTCAACCGGTTTTTATACTAGAGTTCGTTTCGTACTATTTTCTGTTCCATTTGCATTCATATTCGACTTCCATTTAGCAACTAATGTTCGATTTAGTTAAAATCATTAAGATTCATGCGTATTTTAAAAATACTGTACGGATAACTTTTTGACAGTTTTTGACGCTTTTAACCTTTTTTACAACATATGTGCACTTATACTTATGCATCTCATTTTTATTTATTTTATCTTAGTTTTGAGAAGATGAAGAGTCTGCCCAGGATATCAAGTTTTTATACAAATGATTAGGAATTGACATGTTTTATAAAGTAAAAATGTCAGGGAAAAATTGATGTATCAACATTATTTGCTCAAAAGGACCAACTGCAGAGTCCGCAGTCAGTTATAGGACACATTTACCACGCGGCCGCGGAAACATATCATATTTTATGCTCTCACCGAGCCATTAGGCTAACGGGTTATGAACAAGGACCGGGACAGGTAATTAACTCGAAGATAAAATTAACAGTTTTATCTGTGTTCTGTTAAATATGAGTTTGTTTCTGTTGGTTATCTATTAAATAGTAATATACCTAGTTATAATAACTTTATACTATACACACTTGTAACCCGCCCTCGTTTCGCCTTGGAAAATTTCTCGTTGTAAATTATTATCCTAGATTATGAGACAGAATGTAAGTTCCAAATATATTAAGAATCAACTAAATCTGTTTAGTGGTTTTAATATTAATGCATAAATAAACATACTTTATTGAAAACAATGTCTATCGACATTAAAATTCATAAAAAATATTCGATGTACGCTTTGGACCCTATTACAGTAATATTATTACTGTAGATCTGATATATCCGTATGCTTATATATAGTCCATATGTTTATTGGCTTCAATCCATTAGCAGCCCAACAGAGCACAGGTCTCCCGTAATAGAGGTGCCCTAGAGTTCACATAAGCAAAAATACCTATGAATATTAATATTAGGTGGAAAGTGAATGTTTATAATAGTGAAACAAATATGATAAAAAAAAATATTTACCTTCACTAAAAGCTATTTCCACAATATATAAGTAAAATCTACTATTCAGTATGATAGCTCACGACATCACACAATTTTACTTACGTTATTTTTATTTTCGTTGCAGTGACGAAAAACCTTTCTTCTTGGTCGTCAACCCATTGGTGATGTCTTTAAAGTTTCTTTTTTGCTTGTTTCTAATTAGCATATAACTTTGTACAGCGTCCGAGTTTCTTCCGAGTTGCTTCCAATTTTCATACGACTAGGCTATCACTAAAGCGCTTAGTTATAATCCCGACGACTTCTGCCAATAGTGAGTAATTGACCAAGTTAAACAAGTTCAGCTGCAGATCGTAGTTGTATAAGACACTGCTAGAAGCACGATTCATTGCTATGTTTTAAGGTACGTTTGAACGTACTCGTTGTTGTTTTATTTCGTTGGAAAATTTTGTAACTTCGGAGGTTTTTGACTGTATAATAGCTTCCGACACTTGCGTTGTCCACTAATCTCTCCACCAATCTACATTGGAGTAGTATTGTGTAGTACTTGTTTAGACCTCCTCAGTTACAAAGATAGATCCGTGCCCAAATAAACGCCTTAAATCTTGTATCGCTTTAATAACACTTAGAGAAGAAAATCGAGACAGAACTACGTAGGCGATTTAATTACAGTCTTGGAAAACAAATAGACTGAATAAGTATCTATGAATATTTATAGATTGTAGACTGTGCCGACAAATAGCATTTAAAATGTCTCCATTCCATTTGACACGAAACTGGTATTGGATTTCAGTTAATGCTTGTTGATTTCTGTACGCAGTAACTACGAGTATATCATGAATAAAATTAATTTTGTTTTTCACGTTATCTTTATTTAAAGTTATAATTACCGCGTAACCGAAAACATCGGATCGTCTTTTTCACCATTTTATTTAGAAAAGCCATTAGTACTATAAACGCTAATGAAAAGTATAACTACAATTGCAATTAGGGTAATACTTTAATAGCTCCTGTAATTTGCGTTATTCAGCTATGCCAGTTGGCATTGCTTTAATTCCAAACAGATTCAATGTCAAAAAGTTTCCTAATCGTACCAGTAAAAGGGTTACCACGTGCCGGAATTTGAAATGTCAATTTTGCATTTGTTGAAAATGTAAATTAAATTTCATTTTGGGTCTAATTTTTTTTGCATTCGTGAAATGAGATTCCTCTTTGAAATCCATTGTGTGAACATAAAAAAGCAATTTTGGGTATGTTTATTCAAAGGCGAAGTTTTTGTGCTTGCTGTAAAGGAAATTGCTTTCGTAGAATCATATTGGAATTAGATGCAAAATTTTTGTCATCGACGCTTAAAACAGTATTATACATTGCTTTTGTTCATCATATTATATTTCACGACATCAAAGGTAATTTCTCCGATACCTGTGCGGGAACATGAAAAAGCATTTGATGTTTTTTATATGTTACTATGAACAGACTTCGGGGTGGGTATAAGAGGCTGTTTAGCTTTGAGTACAAGCCAATCATCCCTTCTCGTGGTGCAATCTATTGAATAACAAACTAGGTGTCCTAAAACATTAATTTGCAAACTTTATCGATGCATATTGTCATAATTCATGTTTTAAAGGTTCAATATTGCACCTGTCATCATTAAATTAAATATAAAGAAAAATATATACAATTGTATTGTAATTCTGGCACAGTAGAAGAGGTATATTAAATTATTGTACCTGTTATTCAAATTATATAAAATACGGGATTAAAAATTTAAAAACACTAATAATTTTCTTCACATTAATAAATAATGAATTTACTTAAGCGCAGAAACAAGATAATTTCAACGATAAATAGCCCAATTTATTAACCCTAATTGCCCTTTATAATCACGTGATTTAATTTAACGTCGGTTCATGGACTCTATTGAGATAGATTAAAATTATAAGTTGTTTCAGTCAGTCTCAAAGACAGAATAGAGTAATGTTATTTATGACCGTAATTCGGGTTTTGTCCCATGAGTGATTGAGAGTCCCGTCAAGACAACATAAACCCGAGGAACAACAAAACAGGAAATATTGCTATAAAATTCCCATAAATGTTACTGTGATTTGTATTGAATGTACGCGGAACGAAGGTATCGTAGCGTTCACGGCAGATTCACGCATCGTTTAATGTATCCGCTACAAAGCTCTACGTTTACCAGGGTTGTCGGTTAAGCTGTACATAAATATATGTATATAAAATATTAGCAGCCCTGAAATCGTACTTACCTAGTCTAGCGATAATACTATGGAGCCCTGTAGTCGGTACAAACTCAGCGTTCCACCCCGATGACCCTGTCTTGGTGGTTGGTTTAGAATCTTACATCCCTGATTTTCCGAACCGATTACATAATCGGGGATGATTGAAAAGGTTTTTTTTATGTTAATAGCCGACAAACGAGCGGACAAGCCACCTGATGGTAAGTGGTCACCGTCGCCCATGGACATTAACAAGACCAAAGGTATCACTCATGCGTTGTCGGCCAGGAAATGAGAAGAAGATAAGAAAAAAACTGTTGGCTCTCAAGTCCCCAGCCGGAAAACAACGAGTCGTTTGACGGCTGACACAAGCAGGAGGGTGGTAGTTGGCCAGGCAAGTTTCACGTAAAGATAATACCAGTAATAATATTAATGACTGAATAATAATATTGATAATATAATCCTTACGAGAAGCCCTACCACCAAGCAGACTGGCTTCTGTCGCCTCTTACTACACCCTGTTCTACCACCATGGGATTGGAATTCTAGGCCGCCCCAATACGGCCGTTAGAAATTGAGTTATGGTTTGAATTTGAATTTGCTGCTCCGAAATGTTTTTAGAGAATTTTTTGAACCATCATCATCCTGGCTCTGTAAGAAAGTTTCTTTCGAATCTTGAAAGAACAATTATGTTACGATTTAGCGTTGCAAGAACTGCTAAAAAAAAATAAACTTTTGGTTTTTATTAGCTTTTTTGAGACAGCGGGTAAAGGAGTAGCTTCATACTGTGGTCTAATTATTTATCTGAACGTAATATATGAACATCAATTCTACACTTCATCATAATACTCTGTGTAGTTCGTAACATGTTAATGGTATGATTATTACAGTGTGAATTTCAGTGCCGGCTGGCAGAGACGGCGACTCCACAACCGCCAGCTGAGTTAATGGCCGTATCTTGTATTAAATTGGTTTACCAAGCGTGTTGACTGGAATAAGAATTGGTAGATATTAAAGATATACTAGATATTATTGTTTCATATCTATACATATAACATTCTAACTGATCGCTTTCGGTACATGAAGGATATATGAAAAAAACTATTATTAGGGGCCTTTATTAATGCAATAGAACCCCAAAAAAATGTTATTAGAATTTTTGTCTGTTTGTCTATGCATTTCTACGCGGTAATCTCAGAAACGGGTTAACCGATTTTGTTTTTGGTTTTCACTAATGTATTGTATAAATTAATGTGTAAATTAATTTAAAATAATGTAGGTACTATTTCCTAGCGCATGGCGTAGTTTTTCGAAGCGAAGTGAGGGCAGTTTGCTAGTAATATCATATGTTTTCTTTGGTTTCAAGCTATTAAGGGTCCACATTATAGCACGTTATCGAGTCCCGGGGCATACATACGCTGGTCCAGTACAGATTAGTGGCCAGCCTAAGTGTCGGTTGTTCTACCGTCGCCATAGGTTACTGACATGGGTAAGTTAACGTTACTCCTATCTTACAGTAACAACTGGAACTACAAGCATATGCCCTTCAAAACACGATAGCGATGAAATTTCCGACTGCGTCCGAACGTGCTACCCTCAGAAGATGGTTTTCAACGACGTTGATTTTTGGTCCACAACGCGTGAGTGACGCTCCTGGTGTTAAGTTTATCACAGTGACGGTAACCTCTTATTATTAGGTAATTCATCAGTTCGCTTGCCAATAAAAGCAAACCCTGCTACGAAGCTTCAACTGAGTGTATCACACGAGAATACTTAAACTGCAGATTAAACGCGCTTCAACAGTTGACGTCCTGATGTGTCGATAAGTGCTATTAGCCTCTCGTATGATACTAACAAGCCTTTATGTAAATTTTCACTCGATCCACGTCTATCGCATCGGGAAATCTGAGTGGAAATTTGGACTGAAATAACTTTTGGTTGTTTATAGGGCTCCTCGCGTTTGTTAAAACGAACGACTTTTAGGCTCCGATTTTAGTACAGGTGACAAAAACCCGTTAAAAACAATAATATAAGGAGTACATATATTTGTAGTTTTTAAATGATATATCTTAGTGCAATAAAGTATTGTGGGGGCTTGCAAGTCATCACATCATCAAGTCATAGTCAATTCTGTTTCGTCTTATATTTGTTTACAATTGATTTACAAAAGTCTGCTTGATTTTCTATTTTGTAATTTATAAATTTCACCACTTAAAATACCCGTGATCTTAAAGTTTAAGTTCTTATTTTTGTTTATTTAGTCCTGTTCTGCTAAGAATATATATATATATATATATATATATATATAATTATGTATATATATATATATATATATACAGAAAAAAAAATTTCACCCATTAACTGTGTCTTTATTATTGTTTGAAGATCTGTTAGCCAGTCGGCAAAGGCCTTTCTTTTTTTTTTTAACGCTGGGAAATGCATTTGCGCATCCCGCCGCGGAGAGGCAGCGGGTATGTGGGACTCCTTGGCACGTCCTCTACGTGCCAGAATACGCACTAAAACCCAGCGGGGCCCTCATCGTCTTGATGGGGCGCCACGGGATCGCTCGCGCATACAACCGTGACGCCCCGACGGTTGGCCCGCCTATGCGGGCCGCCTTCGCCTAGAGCACTCTCGGGCACCAAGAGCGCTCTACTGCCCTATTTCGGACCCTTTCGGGTCTGAAGCACACCACCGCGTTTCTGTCCGGAGTGCCCTCTGCTTAACAGACGGACACCCGGAGAAACATACTCCCTGGGCTGCTCTTAGTCTGATCCTTCACCCTTCGACTTCCGTTATGAGTCGAGATTCTGCCGTATAGTCTCAGGGATCATTAGGATACGCAAGCCCCCTCACCACGACAAGGTGGCAGCCCTCGGGGGGGCAGTCGGCAAAGGCCTCCTCCAACCTTCTCCATTCTTTTCTGTCTTGAGCCACTCTACTCCACGTCACTCCTGCCACTTGTCTAACGTCATTGTCCACCTTTTCCGCGGTCTTCCTCTTTTTCTTTTTCCTTCTCTAAGATACCACCGTGATACAATTTTGATCCATTTGTCTTTTCCTCTTAAAATATGTCTTGCACATCGCTACTTGAGCTTCCTGATTATTATTTAGACTCCATTAAAAAGTAAATTTCACTAACTTAAAATTATATTATAAATGTTCTATACATGTATAATCTGTCGGAAGAAATTCTCTAGTCAGAAGTACAAATCATATCAAAATCTATTGCGTATTCAATGTGCCGTAGATCTAATAGAAAACGGAACATTTATAAGATTCTTGTCTTGTCTGTTATTAATAGAGTCGGATTTTGATCGACTGCTTTTGTTTAGTTAGTAAATTTTGTTAAGTTAGTAAGTTAATCTTAAAAAGGTTAAGAAATGCTTAAAATACATACAAATACCTTACACCGTATTCTGACGACCCCATAGACCAGTCGATACTCGGAAATAATCCTGCATTCTGAACCAGGGCTCTTCGGCTTTGTACCTCGCCGGGGCAGACATTTATGTGAGAGATAACTGTTTCTCATGGGTCATGGGTGTTTGTGATGTCTTATAGGAATTTATGTGTATGAGCGTTTCTTATTAGTAATTATCTCCTTACCATCCCACTCGAACTACAAGGCACCACCACTAAGTGATCAATGTACTTTTACGTTCTATTAAAGCGGTAAATCTATTAATAAAAATTTAGCTGGCTACCGAGAGAGAAATTTTGCTCATAAAATACGAGTTTTTCGTGTTAAAAATTCTATTAAACCTCATATCTCATACGTAGTCAGGTGCTTAAGGCAAGTGCACACTGCAAGTCTGAGAGCTGTGTAGGCCTCTGTTTTAAATTAAAGTAACGTACTAGACGCGATGTGTGCTTATTTTACCGTAAAATATAATATAAGTTGCTCCTGTGATATGAAGTCGAAGTTAAGCGCGTATTAAGATTCAAGGGTTGCTCCGGTAAAGGATTATCTTCGCGACGTATCATGACATAAATATGTTAGATCATAATGGCCTATCTGTCATTATATTTACTAATTTATATTTGTTGATTCATAATTCATTGTTGTATTTGTATGCGTCTTAACGGGATTTGGTAAATTAAATACATGGATTGTATAAATAGGCTTTAATGTCGTGAAAAATTCGCAAAGTCAGCGATCCAGCCGAGTGATGTTGGCATCAGTCACTTGGGAGTACTGTACAGATAAGAGTGGTTGTCCAATTAGGAAGTGAGAAGGTGTTAGTGCCGAAAAATCGTTAGAGTAAGAAGAGAGAGGTGTAAGAGGGCGCGAGTTCAATACCGCCTCTATGTGAGTGAGACATCTCTTCGTCGGTGCGCCGACATGTTCATCTAGTAGCCGTATATACATATGTATATAAAACTTTATAAAAAAATAATTTTGACCTTTTTTATGTGAAAACCCGACAAACAAGCAGACAAGCCACCTGACGGTAAGTGGTGACTGTCACCCATGGACATGAGTAATACCAAAGGCATCACTAATGCGTTGTTGGCCAAGACAGAAGAAGAAAGAAAGCAAAGAAAGTACTGGCTCTCAAACCTCCAGCCAACGACGCCAAACGACGCCTCGTTTGGCGACTAACTCAAGCAGGAGGGTGGTAGCTAGTCAGAGAGGCTTCACGAATAGATAATAATACCAGTAATAAAATTAGTAATAATATTCATTATTATTTATAATAATATTCATAATATAATCCTTACGCAAAACCCTACTACCAAACAGGCTAACTTCTGTCGCTTCTTACGACACCCTGTTTTGCTAGCATGGGATTGGGGATCATTCTGGTACACTATTGAACATTCTAGGCCTCCAATTTCTTCGTACTTACTATTCTCAAAGTTACATGATGCGTGACAACCTGCGTTTTGCCAATTTATAAGAGTTAAACTTAATAAAACGAGATAGTTTTTAATTGATTAATAAGTAAAAAAATCAATTCAATATTCAACCGCCATATAATTCAGTTCAATATAAGATCTACCACCATTTATTTGTGTAACTGAACTGATCTTTTATTACCGAGACGTATGCGCCATTCTTTTTCCTTTATAAGTCACGTCAGACCAAATCTGCAGGCTTTGTCAGTAATTTATGTTCATCTACTAATATTACCATTATAAATCATGTCTTAAAAGAGATCTAATATCTTAGAAGTGGATATTAAAGCTCACATTACGTATAAATTTTTTGACAAGTAAGTATATTATATTATTCGATGTACTAATTTTTAGTAAGCTTTCGCCTGTAAGCCTGTGCGGTTTTGAAATTAGTTTTCTCATGAAACTTCTATGATGTAAGCTTTCGAAGCGCATGTAAAATTCCACATACATCGCTCTAGTTTCTTATCATAGACTAATAAAGAGTATTCGAAGTATATGGTTCTTATGGAATTTATTTTTTGAAATTAAATTGTTATTTTTATTTATTTAATATACGAGCATTAGACGGATAATAAAAAACATGTATTATTTTATATGTGCTATATATGTTTTTTTACCTGTTAAAGGTAAGTGCTTGACTACAATCCCACCTGATAGTAAGTGGCGATGTAGCCTTAGATGGTAAAGCGCATTAACTTAGAAAAAGCCTATTAACTCTTGCTTTGAAGTCATTCACACTTTAGTGGGTCGGCAACACCGATGCGAGCAGACCATTCTAATCTTTCCCGGTACGCATTCTAAATAACGAAATGTTTTAAAATATATCTTTACTTGCACTTCCGGATTAACTAATATTACTACTAATCAAGTTTTTTTTACTGTAACAGCTAGCACCAAGCGGACGAATGACATGTGGGTAAATATTCACAGGCACCCATGTACGTATGCAAAACGTTTATTATAATAATTTTTGTATTATATCACCATTTTCCAGGTTTCTGTGTATTAATGTATGATGAAATAAATAACCTTTCATGCACACCCTCGCACTAGAATTCCTCATGTTGCGGATGGCACGGAAATACACAAATATGATATCTCAAACATCCATTACCCGAGAACATGTAAACTGTCACATAAATGTCTGCGCCGGCCGGAAATCGTACCCGAGACTCGACGCTCGGCATGCAGGATCATTACCAGCTGAGCTATCGGGTCGTCTCTGTTGTCTTATAAGTTATTTAGGATTTTATAACTAGTGAACGAGTGGTCACTATGGCTACCGGTGGTGGTAAAGGTAGTATTGACTGCCTAAACGATTAGTTATATAGTTTTAATGTAGTAGTATCGGTCAGGTTATTCATACAACGAGCCATAACTCCAAAGTCATATATAAACTTATAAATATTATAAGCACGGCGCTTACAAATCTGCTGGGTCTGAAATAGTTGGTCTTTGCTCTTTCGACTTTCCCGTTTTTGATGATGCGTAAGGGAAGCTTTAAGATCTGTTGATTTATATATATATATATATATATATATATAATAAAATTCTAACTGATCGCTTTCTGTACATTAAGGATATATGAGAAAAACTCTTATTAGGGAAATTTATTAACGAAACAGAACCCGAATCAATTGTTGTTAGAATTTTTATCTGTATGTCAGTTTGTCTGTGCGTTTGTTCGCGCTAATCTCAGAAACGGCTTATCCGATTTCGTTGCGGTTCTCACTAATGTATTGCAGTAAACGTAACTTAATATTTACAGTCGTTTTTATTTTAATCCGTCCATAAATAAAAAAGTTATGAATTCATTATTATTATTTCTAATTCATAGAAAGTTTAACTTTCTGTAGTTTAAACCAATTTTAAAACAATGCAGATACTATTTCTAAGCGCAAGGTAGTTTTTCTATAGCGAAGCGAGAACGGTTTGCTACTTTTAAATAATTTGATGTTGTTGTTGTAATTCTGCTAATATACTGTTTTCTGAGAGGAAGTGAACAGGACTGTTATCACTATGTAGGCATCGTTTATCAGGACTTAAATATTCGAAGGAAGATTAACGTGGATCAGCAGTCTTTTGTTACTTGCGAAACATTTAGACTCACCATTCACTCACTTGTACATTGAAACTCGAATGTTGGCAGTATTGTATTTATATTCGTCTCGCAATTTTCCGAATTTTCTACTTTTAACCCTTAACCTTCGATATTGATTTGCATTTATTATATTGCCCCGATAAACCGGAGGGGTATAGGAAACTTCGACAGTCCTATGCAAGGAGTAACAACTATAATAACAGACTTCGACCTTATACATGAAACATAAAGTTGAGATTCGCCTGTCACAAATTTTATTAGTGCCCTTTTTTATACAGCCCTATTACAGATTTGTGTTTTTTCAAAATATGTTGCCTATCAATTCTGTTAAAGGATCGCGAAACTTATGGTCAGTACAAAACAAAGTCTGTCTATTTGTCTATCTCATAGTGATAATCGCAAGAACTGCTGTACGGATCCGGTTTTTTACCGATAGTGGTTCATGAGGTAAATCTAAGTGTATAAATTAAACCTGATAAAATTAAGAAACGCCTGATACAAATTATACCAATAGTTTTGGGTGTGGTTACCATTTGTTGTCTAAATAATACTATTTTTCGATTTGAATTGAAAAAGGGTCCCTACTATGAAATAAAAATGGTTTTCGAATAAAATTTTGGTCAACTAAAGTAAAATATAATAAAGTAGCACAACGGATAATCTTTTCCGTTTCTATTATTGTTGTTTGCTTTGATTCAAAGGGCAGATAAAACTGAAGGTTAATCCCCAAAGATACGAGAAACTGGTCCCTTGCCGACCCGAACGTAAAGGTCGGTCGGATCTAGTGAACCGAATGAATCCTGACCCCGGACGAGAGAAGACCGAAAATCTCCTCTAATCTATCTGAAGTGTATTATTATAATGTGAAACGTTGAAAAAGATTTCAATATTTAACATAATTTTGATCTTTCGCACATTTCAATTAATAAATGCATACACAATTCTTCTTATATGCACAAATGAGACATATGTAGTAAGCGACCTGAACAAAATTTGAGATAACTGCCATGTAAAAGTCCCGCTGGAAATCCAATCGAATTTAACGACCCAATACTTAAGATTTTTTTGTGACCAGTGATACTACGTTCATCACTAGTTGTCAGTACGAGGTTCCGATTTTAATTTCTCTATGTCCGTTGACAGTTGGTAGAACGAGATTTCAATTGTAATTTCTCCTGGGATTTGTCGAACTTCGCTTGTATGTGGTCGTCCTTCTTCTTATTTACCCCTATTATTGTAAGATTTGCCCGAGTCCAGCAGAAGGATGCTTGTGGATTGTAATGATTTTGATAATAACTATTTACCTACGATAGTCCGTTGACTAACAGTAGAAGTTTTGTACCAAGTGCATGTTCATGGTAGGTATATGGTTCACAAAAAATCAATGTATTATTTGTTACGCTTATTGTCACTTGTATTCTGTTTTATATACCGCTACGAGTAGGGATTACAAAAATGTCACGTGTATCGAAATCTAATTAACTCGTAAAATCCTATTTCGAGTAATATAAGTGTACGAGTAATATATTTTATTATTACGTCGGAACGTGACTCATCTCATCGTTATGTTCTTATTTTGTATGATGTTACGATCCTATTATTCGAGTGTCAAGAAAGATGAAAATAGCTTCGGAACGAATTACATAATATAGAACATCTTTAGATCCCGTGTTTGTGAATTGTTTACGTATTGTGTTTATTTTATAACTGATGTATAACTGCTGCCAAACACATGATTATTGGAAATCATTACCATTACCATCTTAATAACAGACGAAGTGTAGGTACACTATATAAAGACCATAACTTTTTTGAAAACTCTTCTAAGGACATGTTAACTCGTCGATTCCAGATAGCAGACGTTAAGCGACGTTCAGTGCTGCACGTCACGGCAAGGGCTTCCGATACTTTTTTTGGCGACTAATTTAGCAATCCGACATAGAACAGCGTATACATTGTAGGCCTCGTCAATTACAATGATAACCCGAGACATTCAGTGGGTCGCTTATAGATTGAAGAATGTGTTACTATAAGTAAATATCAATACTAACATGCACTAAATAAAAACTCACTAAAATTATCCTCATTGATTTTTCACGGCATGAGAACTGTCTACAGAAATTTAAATGTGCTGAAATTCCACGTCTACAAAAGATAAATTATAATTTAATTTCAGCCACATTAACAATTTGTTCTCGGGAGCTAGAGAAGAGCTTTCCTTAATTTATGTCTCGCTTTTGATGAAGTGCTTGTTAGCGTTTTTCTTGCAAATTATAAGTTATGTTACATAAAAAAGCTCGTATTGCAAAATTGCATTGGGAGCAGCATACTTTACTGGTTAGCAACTGCAAGAAAAAGTAAAATTAGATTAATCATTGATACCTGCTATTATAACAAGTACCTTCTTTCTAACCTTCTTCTCATTTCCTGGCCGACAACGCATCAGTGATACCTTTGGTCTTGCTGATGTCCATGGGCGATGGTCACCACTTACCATCAGGTGGCTTGTCCGCTCGTTTGTCGCTGAAATAAAGCGGAGGAAACTCACTGGTGCTGTCGACAAATAATACGAGTGCACAGACACACATTATAGATAATCTTTTCGATCTGTCACCTTACTTAATTTTAAACAGATTAAGTTATCGTACTGATCACCTAGTGATTTTAACGTAGCTCGTCCCCGCACGGGAAGCTGACTTTGAATCCTATATCTAGGTTAAAGGAAATATAATGACGAAACTAGTATACCTGAGAGTTTGTCGAGTTCCCCATAATGTTCTCGAAGGTATGTGACGTTTCCAAACTGGAATTTCTCAACGTAATGGACTATATTAGACTGGCTTAAAACTTCCTCGTTTGCATCTATATTGCAATCCATGGCTGCAATCCATAACAATCAAAAAGTACTCCATAAATATAGATATAACATAAAATTCAGTGAAAACGAAAGGGCGGGTATTGGAATAACAATTTAACTATAATGGAATGGATGTATTACGGCATGAAACAGTCGATTCGTTAAAGAGAACTTCGAAATTGAAGCGAGAATATAAAATTACATTAATTTCAACTCGACTGGACAATGAACTTGGTGCAGAAGTTTAATTGAAACCAGAAAATACATAGCAATTGCATTCCCATCAAAATGTATGGTGTTCTGGCCTACTTATTTATGACTGAGTTTCGTGTATTAACTGGCGATATGCCAATGTTTGCTACGGATATCTAAGTACGCTTTGTGTATTATTATCTTTGTTAGCGGGTAAAAGTCATTCACCTACTGGATTATTATTTATTGTGGTTTTTAGTTTCTTGTGAATCACTAAAGATTGTTGTTATATGACTATGTTTGATGGACGTCAAACTTCAACTACCAGATGTGTGTGTGTTATCAAAACTTTAAAGTCACATTAGATGCATCAAAATTCCAAGAAAAAAACCATCGGATACTGAGATAGTCTGAAATTGGAGTGGTTTTGCGATGTAGATGTTATCAAAAACAACTATCGTTAAACCCGGCTCAATTATTTTCATCCGTTGAGAAGTTCCAATTTTTGTCTACAGTATCAGTCACTCCTCACCAAATTTATACAGGACCAACTACTGTACACTCAAAATTATTACACTAAAAAAAAAACAATACTAAAAATCATTTCGTATACAACCGAGTTATGCATGTACAGATATAAAAAATACACACGCATATAACCTCCTTTTCGGCGACAGTTAAAAAAAGCGTTCATTTAATTAAAATTCGACGTACAGTAGGTACTGCCTCAATATTGAATATAAAAAAAACTTTTTTATTTCTGTCGCAATCTATAAATGACGTAAATATTATTTACTGCAAATAAATAATTTACTCTCTATAATTGAACCTAACTCAATCTTGTTCGAACACCAAGAACTAATTAGAAGAAAGATTGAATCGAAAACCATATCAAGTACAAATAGTTTATTTGATGGAGGCCGACTGTTCACAACGAAGAAATTAAATTTTATGCTTAAATGCTTTTGGTTCGCAGGCGCTAATTAACAGTAGTGAAATTTTATTTATCCACATATAAGTATACGTATATTCGTATGTCATATCTCTCTAATTATGAAAAATACTAAGAGATTGTTATTTAAACTTGATATGAATCAACAATACAATATCAATTATTACATGATTATTAAAAAAAAACCCACTTTCAAAACACAAACTATTCCAAAACAAATTAATAGTCAATAAAAAGTAAAACAAAATCCTTTCCAATAAAAAAAGAATCATCGAAATCGGTTGGCGTGACATTCAGTTACTCGTCCATTTGTCGCGCATATACTTAATTCAAATTTAAGACTTATATTGTTTTCTCATGGTTGCCATGGTTAGAGCTGGACCAAATTGAAGTGGGACCACACGGAGACCACCAGATTTGAAATAAAAAAAGAATCATCAAAATCGGTTCACCCAGTCGAAAGTTCTAAGGTAAAAAACATAAAAAAAAAAATACAATCGAATTGAGAACCCTCTTCCTTTTCTGAAGTCGGTTAATAAAACGAATATACTCCTAAATGTTACTTTGAATCCTGCAGGCACATTAAATTTCTTAAAGTTAGGGGCGCATTAGAAATGAATTATAATTTGCGTCCTCAACCTAAACTTTGTTAGGGAACCTACGTATTTAAAAGTCCTATTAAATGTTCTCCGAGGAAGAGTCCTTAAAAAATCTACATCGCATTTGACCAATGTGGTGGACCTTTTTCGCTTTGCCCTGTTTGTCTCATTCAGTAAATAAACTAGCGCCAGGTGCGGGACAGTTATTGCTTATTATTCAATTTTTAAATTGCAACCTATTTCACCTCGCACGTAAGTGCTTTCATTTTAATTGGGTGATACCAGTTTACCAGGCAAAGTTTCAAGATGAAAATTTGACCCGTTAATTTCAAAGGTAAACAAGCAACTAGGTTAGGCTGACGGTGTTATCATGACGCAGGATTATGACTCCGTTAATACGGTACACGTGTAAGGAGATACTGAAATGTTACTACACATTCAGGAATGTTTAGACTGTACTAGAGTTCGTCTAGTAGAGGAAATTGGACCGAAATCATTAAACAATGGTATGTTTCCAAAATGTAAATTGTTTTTAACAAGAAAGAAAGTTCATCAGCAGTTATCAAGCAAAATAAAAAAAAGAGAAATCCGGTCGACGAATAGAGGAGATAATGTTAGTGAATGGTGTTTTGTTTTTGTCTGGTGAATGTATTTATGAAGATTATGGTGTGATTATTTTATCAATGTTTCTCGGTAATGTTCGTGTTTTGGGTGTCGTTGCTTTGGTGTAAGGAAACAAACATAAATCGATAAAACAAATATCGATAAAATAAACGCACCATTAAGGTTCTTACTGTGTTCGCTTTGCTATCTATTTTTCGCGAGCTAACGAATTTTTGTTACTTATGTTACCTGAAAAGAAAAATAAAAAATTATTATATAAATAGTATTATTACGTGCCAGGATCCGTAGGCTCCAAAAAATGCCACAATAGTTCCGTAGAGACTTTATTTTACTTCACACACACTTTACAATCACAGTTACACTCGTAGATCGCAGGTATTCGCTTCGTAGGGAGAGAACTCTTCACTTCGTATCCGGAGACCGAATGCCTTGTGGCCGACCCTGTCCACTATTTATATCGATTTCCGGGCTTCCAGATCCTTCCACGCCCTTCATTGAAGTAAACAACAACAACAGGAATTCCCGGAAATCGACATAACAATAGCGGGTCAGGTAAACAACCCAATTTCGGCCCTCATCTATGCTAATCTCGCCCCTTTTGCTTAAGGCATACGGGCCAGATTAGCCTGGAGTGATCCAGGTAGTTTTTATTACTACCTGGGTTTCTCTTTTATTGCCTCTATTGTTTGCCTCACCGTAACGGTCGGCCACCCTTCTAGAAACTTCGTAAACCTGCCGACTTCGAGAAACTTCGTACAGTCGTGCACCAGTCGCAGTAACGTGGCCACTTGGAGATAACCTTGGGATAACCATCTGTAGAGTTTGCTCCTTCCCGTTTGGTGACTCCCATCTCCTATATAACACTCCACCCTCTAAGATGAGACTGTCCCATTGAGCCCAGTAAGCTTTGGTGATTGCACTTGCTGCTGAGACGTCACTCCAAAGTGGTTTCCGTCCTCTAACTTTCAATTGCATGATGAGGTTGAGGTCTTTGTCTTCTTTCTGAGCTTGGCTTATTTCTTCCTTACTCCAAGACTCATCCAGCTCTTGTGTCCTTATGACCTTAACCTCGTCTTTCGCAACCTTCAATTCATGCTTCAAACAGTGTCGGCACTCTTCGGAACATGGTCGTCGTGATAGAGCGTCTGCATTTGAGTGAACTCTTCCGTTGCGACGCTCTATTACGAAGTTGAACTCTTGAAGTTGTTCAATCCATCTCGCAACCTGGCCTTCAGGGTTCTTAAATTGTAGCAGCCATCTCAGAGCGGCATGGTCGGTGCGGATCGTGAACTCGCGACCCAGCAAGTATTTGTTGAAATGCTGAAGACTCTTCACCACAGCTAGTAGTTCACGTCAAGTAACGCAGTAATTCCTTTCTGGCTTCGATTAGGACTTGCTGAAGTACGCGATGACCACTTGTTGACCGTCTTGTTCCTGCGACAATATCCCGCCGATTCCAGTATTGCTAGCGTCCGTGTCCACGATAAACCTTCCTTCTCTTCTGGGGTAACCCAGAATCGGAGCCGAGCATAGAAGTTCCTTTAGGTGAACAAACGTACGTTCGCAATCTAAATCCCAGCTGAAAATCCTCTTATCCTCCGTGAGTCGATGTAATGGCCTGGCTATCTCGGAAAAGTTCTTCACAAACCGCCGATAATAAGCACACAGGCCTAAGAACGCTCTCACGTCTGTTTTGTTCTTCGGTGTCGGCCATTCTTGAACAGCTTTTATCTTACCCGGATCAGTTCGAACACCTTCATCCGATATGACGTGTCCCAGGATTGCTACTTCTTTCTTGAAAAACTCACATTTCTTCGGATTAAGTTTCAGGTTCGCCTCTCGGAATCTTTTGAATACCTTCTCCAGATTTCGTTGGTGTTCCTTGAAGTTGCGTCCCATAACTATTACGTCATCGAGATACACTAGACATGCATCTCCTAGAAGTCCTACCAATACTCGCTCCATAAGGCGCTCAAAAGTGGCAGGAGCGTTGCACAGTCCGAAAGGCATAACGCAGAACTGCCATAGACCATGTCCATTGCCAGTGGTAAAAGCGGTCTTCTCCTTGTCTTTTGGCCGAAGTTCCACCTGCCAGTAACCACTCTTCAGGTCTATCGTCGAAAACCATTTCATGCCTCCAAGCATGTCCAGTGTGTCGTCAATCCGGGGCAAAGGGTAGCTATCCTTTTTGGTCACATCATTGAGCATTCTGTAGTCCACACAGAATCTGGTGCTGCCGTCTTTCTTTTTCACGAGTACCACAGGTGAACACCATGGACTAGTCGATGGTTCTATAACCTTGCTGCGCACCATATCCTGGATCATCTCAGATACTTCCTTTTCCTTTGCCAATGGTACACGTCTTGGTCTCTGCTTGATCGGTACGGTAGCACCAGTATCAATTGGGTGAGTGACAAGATTCGTTCTTCCTAGGTTGCTATCTCCTGCGGTGAAGATGTCCTTATAATTTTTCAACAGTCTTGTTGCTTCTGTATATTCCGCAGTAGTCAAGTTTTGCTTCATTGCTTCCAGCAACGAGGTGATATGGTCCTGATTCGGTTTTACCAGTGCCCTCTTGAATTTTCCGAATGCTGTCAACAGGTTCACAACGTCCAATAATCGTGTTTCTTGAAAGGTGTATCGTTGTGCTACTGAGGTTGATGATCTTCACCTTGGCATCTGCTTTAGTCATTAGTAATGTCCTTGCCGTGATCCAACTGGGGTGATCTCCATGTCTTCCACTATAACACATCGATTTGGTGTCGTCTTCTCTAGAAACTTAACGGTGACTAGTGTTTCCGATCTGGGTGCTAGCTTCACCGTTCTTAAGCAGTGCACCGCAATTGAAGACGCACCCTCCAGAAAAAATTCTTGATTCGGGAAGCTTAAAACTCCTCGTGCAACATCAACCAAGCATTGATGTGTCCGTAGAAAATCCAGTCCGATGATGCAGTCGTCGGTTATATTGGCTACCAAAACGGGCTGCATGTAGATGTTATCCCCTCGTTTCAGCGTGACTTCTGTAACTCTTAGGACGGTCACTGGCTGGGCTGTTGCTGTCTGTAGGTTGTAGAACGGACGTGCATTTTCCCACATGATGGTTCGCTTCAGCAGTTCTGGTCGCACAATGGATTTCGATGCCCCTATAGCGATAGTAAAGCGACAAGATTTACCATTTATCTCTCCTGTAGTTACAAGACTGTTTCCATCAGAAGCCTGTGATACTTCTAAGGTGTGAGCTCGACGAAATCCAGCTGGTGCTCACCTCACAGCCCTTAAGTCCTTTAACGATTCCTGAGTGTCAGCTTGAGTAGCCGTCGACACAGATCTCTTTCGTGGCTGAGTTCGACAGTTGATTCTTATATGGCCTCGTTCACCACATCCGTAGCAGATAGGTCCAATACGTGGTTGGATCGTTGCAATCACTTCGCGAACTTTATGACTTTTGACCTCGCTACGCACCGCCTCAACCTCCAGGGCGTGCGCTAATGCGGCCTCTGTAGTGGTATGATGGCCCAGACGCACCGTTGCTCTCACTTCAGGATCCCGTATGCCGCTAACAAACGCCTCCAGCACTTTTTCGTCTACTGGTGTAGAACTTGACGCGTAGGCTCGGCGTACCAGGCGTTCAATTTCCGTAGCCCATTGCTGTTGTCTTTCGCTCGACTTCTGGACGCGGTCTTTGAGCTGCGCACGATATACATGCTCAAGGTGTTTGTCTCCATAGCGAGCTTCCAGAGCCTTAAACAGTGACTCCAACGTGCGTCGATCGGCTGGTATATTCTCCAGGACTAGTAGGGCTTCCCCTCGGAGAGCTAAAGTCAGCGCCGCGAGCGACTGCTCGTCCTCCCAAACATTCCCTTTAGCTACTAACTCAAACTGGTGCCTGAACGTCGTCCATGAGGTAGTGCCGTCGAAACTTGGGACCTTAAACTTCGGTGCTCCAACCGTTAAGGGAGTAACTGTGCCCAAAGCCTTGACTTTTTGCATCTTGTTGTCCAAGTCCTCAAGCTTCTTTTCATGGGCGTTTATCGATGCGTCGTGGGCTTTAAGAGTTAAATCATGCTCGGTCGTGCGAATCTTAACCCATTCCACGTCTTCTTTAACGATATTTAATGCTCCCTGAAAGCCTTCCAGCTTCGCATCGATTGCTCCCAGGCCCATCTGTATAGTTTCGCACTGGCTCTCCATCGCTTCGCGCTGGCTCTTCATTATAGCGTCGCGCTGGCTCTTCATTATTTCTTCGCGCTGGCTCTTCATCATGGCTTCCATGGGTGTTAATAAGGAGGCCATATCGAATCCACTCGAAGTAGCCGGCATTGATGCAGCGAGCGTCGGTGTTGGTGTGCTGGTTTCAGTGGGCGTAGCCGCAGGTCCAACGGTGACCTCCCTTCCGGCGCGGTCACGTCCAGGCGACTCCATACGCGTAGCATCCACTGCTGTCTGCCGTCGCTTACGTACCCCGTCTTCACTCTGCGGTACCACATGCATCCCACTTCTGACACCTATTGTTACGTGTCAGGATCCGTTGGCTCGAAAAAATGCCACAATAGTTCCGCAGAGACTTTATTTTACTTCACACACACTTCACAATCACAGTTACACTCGTAGATCGCAGGTATTCGCTTTGTAGGGAGAGAACTCTTCACTTCGTATCCGGAGACCGAATGCCTTGTGGCCGACCCTGCCCGATATTTATATTGATTTCCGGGCTTCCAGATCCTTCCACGCCCTTCGTTGAAGAAAACAACAACAACAGGAATTCCCGGAAATCGACATAACAATAGCGGGTCAGGTAAACAACCCCATTTCGGCCCTCATCTATGCTAATCTCGCCCCTTTTGCTTGAGGCATACGGGCCAGATTGGCCTGGAGTGACCCAGGTAGATTTTATTACTACCTGGGTTTCTCTTTTATTGCCTCTATTGTTTGCCTCACCGTAACGGTCGGCCACCCTTCTAGAAACTTCGTAAGCCTGCCGACTTCGAGAAGCTTCGTAACACTATTGTACACCATAGAAATTTAAATAGTTGCGTAAGACAGACAGACTGATAAATAAATGCTGTTAGTCAGGTCAGGTATTTTACTTATAGATTCAAAGGTTCTGAATGGGTTTTTTTGATAATCGCGTTTAAAACGGCTTAAACAATTTTGTGTAATTCTCAGAAAAAACTGACCGAGGACATGACGACGTGTATATCCAATTTAATATATCGACTGTGACTACATAATAAGAACGAGTATTAATTGCTTCATTATTTTATGGCTTATTAAAAGGATCAAAATCTTTATACCATTGAGATGAAATCAAATATTAATTTAGAATTTTTTGAAAATTTCATTTGCAGGACCTGAATCTTTCATAAAGATCCATTGAGATGTTAGAGCGACTATTCCGAGCCTGTCCCAATCACTTCATTTTTTACTTTTTGTCTGTTTTTATCAAGCATCTGGGAACTTGCAAAACATTTCGTTAATGCTCTTAGCTAAGATTAAATACCTATATTTGAACTGTGAAATATAAGGGTTTTCTTGTATACTCGTGTTTACTTATAAAGTTTCAAATTAAAATATCAAATAAATTCATATTATCCACATACTATCCACTTATATAAAATATATAATACACATTTATAAATTATCGTATATTATTTATAAAGAGAGTTGTACAGTGCTTCTATTTTATTTGTCTTTCGGCGATCTCCGTACTTCACTTTACATCAAGTACAAGAACCAATCCACAAAGAAAAACTAAGGTCGTCACTAAGTATTAACAATTTATTGCATCGATGTACGCGCGTTAGAACTTAGACTTGTTTAAATCAAGCAGGTTAAATTAAATTTATAATTATTAGTATTACTGTCCCCTTTCGTACCACGTGATAAAAATCATTTTCGAAATTAGTATTAAAGAGCTTTAGTAACAACCATTCCACCATACTGCTGGAAACCAGCTCAGAGGTGACCTTTCACTCCTCTCTTTATCTCAGTATAGATAGTACACCTATGCCAATCATAGGTTTTAAATGCACTATAATTATACTACCCTACTACCTAAGTAATATCAATTGTGTAGATATAATTCATACTAATTTTCTATTACTATAAAACAAAATGAATATCAACATGACTTATATTCAAGTAACTAATAGTGTAAATTTCAAGAAGCACTAAAAAAAATAGGTGCCGCCGTTCTGGAGATTACCTGCCGCATAGATATAAACTATTAAAATTTGCGCTCTCTCTTTATAATCATTCTATAGATATTATAGTCTTAAACAAATTATACATAAGATCAAAAAGTACATAACAACAACAACAAAATCATCTTTACTGTACACCAAAAATAGTATATAGAGAAATTAAGATACGATATTTTAGTACAACGCGTGGTCTTATCACATAGACAAGAGAAGAACCTTATTTTATGAGTACCCCGACCAGACCAGGGCTCTCCAGCGACAGCCTCTTGACGTTATTGCATCGTTACCTGGTAGGGAATTTTCAGATGAAATTAATTTTTTTTTTGTCAAATAGAACAAAACACCCTTCAACCAGGTAAACGGAAAATTCCAGTGCCATTTTCAAGCTTAATAATGACTGACTACACTTGTAATAGAGTTCTCAAATGATTATACCGTAAGGAGTATTAAAAGCAAGGATTACTGTGAAATATAAACTACTAAAGGCCAAAATATTTTCAATATTAAGTATTTATTGTTATTGACGACGCTATAGCACTGTTTATATAACTGTTTTCTACGCAAAATCTTGAACTCGAGCTCCAGCCGAGGTTTATTTATAGAGAATCCTACTGAGAAGATATGTATCAGCATATTTTAGGTGATTCTGTTTAGAAAGTTGAATGTATATAAGATTGTCTCAAATAGTTCTTAAGAATAGGCAAGTACGAGTGTAGATATCAAAATTTATCAACCTTTGTATTGTTTTACATTAAAATATATTAGTATAATATCAACATAAATATTTGCTCAATTTTTTTTTATTTATAATTCAAATTAGTTTCGTAGTTCCGGGAACTTATCGTGCAACGTAATAATTCTAATGCGTCAACCGCACATAGCGTGAAGGTAGACGCTTATATCGTTACAGTCTGACGGAAAAACTGGAATGATTTCACCTGACGTTTTCGTAATATTTCGTATACATTGTCAGTGTACCTGGACTAGTGATAATGATCGGAGTAGTTTTGTATGCAATTGATTTCTTGAAACGTACAAATACAAAATACCTCATTGTTTCCTTAAATACAATAGACAAATTATACTTTACTTTCAAATTTGATTTCCCGTATCAAATAAATGAAGTAATTTCTGTTTTTATTCAATAAGGTAGTGGTTTGATTAAATTATTCGTCATAAATTTGTTACATTAAATTAAAAGAATATGAAACTTATCTATACTACTATATCTATACTAAAAATAAAACTCTAATAGGGCCAAATTTGTACATTAAATATTTTTTTGAGATTTTAATGTAGTCCTTACAAGTTATGTTTTATGTCTACCTGAACACATATATGAGGGCTTACACACCCATGAGGGCAGGGTATTAGTTTACCATAACGGATTCAAGCCATAAATTAAATATGCTTGAAAATGTGGATATTTTGACCCTTGCTATCGTTATAAAAGCCAACATGTTTTTGGAATTTTAGTGTGCGTATTTGTTACCTCATGTATAGGTAAAGTTTCTGATATTTGTGACTTACATTATGGGCCAATATTGAGGGTATGTTTCATTTTAGAAGTAAATTAGATCCCGCGGAATAAAAAATAAAAGCTAGTTATGCTAAAAGTTAGTGTGGGTACGGTACGGTAAGTTATGTTATAATGAATTAATAATATGTGTATATATATAATTAATTATTAATTTCTAATTCATACAATTAGGTTGTTCGAATAACAATAAAATGGACAAATATTAAATTTATGCTATGCCTCATAAGATTTATAACAAATGTTTCGGGTAACACTGTTATTTAAAAAAGGACCAAATTTTCTGAACCGATGCGAGGGAGGATGGATACTTGTTTATTTTTGTCGTTTAATTGATTAAACAGCAACGTATCTGGTAATTTGGAAAGTCGACCCTACTTAATGTTGGTAAAAAAATATAAACAAGAATCTGTCATTCAAATGCATGTGATATATACATATATTGTTTGTAACCGACGTGTACTTGATTAGGAATGAAGCGCTCGACACGCTTGTTTATTGCATTAGGTATTAACTATTAACAAATACATTGCTAGTTTTAAGAGTGGTGACATGTGGGTTATCTACGGGCGTCGTCAAGATAAAACTAAATGTAACAGAACCCAGCGGCTTGTAACGGAAAGGGTTGAAGCGTGTCTCTGAACTGTTTACGCATGCGATTTTAAATACATATTGTAATCCTACGAGTATATTGCCAGGAACATTATTACACGTCGGTCTATTTCCTTTAGAACAGCATGAAAAAGGTCCACCGTTATTGTGTCTCAAGAATACATTACGCGGTGATGAACAGGTTGTTTATATATTTGTCTCATTTACATATCTAGGGCATGTTATTTCTGTGGTAATCGCGTCGTCGGGCAAATTTTGTGTATTTCTATCAGCGGTTTGTCCGTGATTACATAAATACTACAGTCACACGCATATTATTGAAGTTTTATTATGCATTCGCAATAAAAAAAATTGAATATGATTTGTGCTAATGTTATATTGTTGGATTTTTCCTTTTTACTTCATGCAAAGTTAAGTCATGCAAGTTTATGATGTAATTCATATTTATTTATTCAGTTTTAATATACACATAAATATATAGATCAAATTAGTAAAATTAGACTTACAATCGCTAACAGCTTTAGTTAAAATCAAAATCTTGACAATAGTACCGTGGACATTTTCTTGGTAATATAACCATGAAAAAGATACAAACTTAGAATCATTATTTCACAAAGCAAAACTGTCGTATACTATGTTATTTATTATGGGCAGCTCTTCGAAATATTCGTTTCTCATCGTATTTTGGCCGTTCCTGAATGGGTCTGAAATTGTCAAACAAGCCAGACACAAAGACATGCATATATAAGGCGCTCTGTGAATAGTTCTGCAGTTAACTGCTTATTTAGATTTTTAGTTTTATATGGCGACTTATCCAGTTTTGTTACAAAGTAAACTCAAAACAAACAATGTAAACAAGTTATGCAGGTCAGTTGCTCACTGACGTGTTATTTGTGCTGATGTTTCGACCCGGTTATAAGAGTAGTGTCCACAGTTAAACGCGGCGAAACTGTTGATAATTACATTTTCATGAAATAATATCATGCTCAGTTTTTACGGGATTTTTGACCTGCATGTAATGTAATCTTTAAATAAAATTTCCGCGCACATTTCGAAAAAAAATTTTAATCATTTGCATAATACCATCGACAATATAAATAAATCACATGATTTCATTGATTCGATTATTCTTACTAAGTAGTTTAACCATCAGGTCAGAGATGCCGTTAGAATACTTCTGAGTTCCATTAAAATTTGCTTCAAGTTATATAACAATGTTTTCTTATGTTGTTATGAAAGAAAAAAAAAATATTTAAGTTATATTATTAGACGAGATTGTTATAATATCACAATGACACAATTAAGTATTCGCATAATGTTCTTAAAGATGTACGAATACCTTTAAACAGCTCTTGACCATAGCGATGGATTAGCGTACATCTTGACTCCTAGAGAGGAGCTTTACTCGCTTTAGTATGAACACTTTATGATGGTTCCTAAATTAAATAATAATTCCTTTCAAAACTTAATCTAAAAATATTATGAAATTCTAAGTGATAGCTTTCTGTACATTGAGGATATGATATAGCAGTAAAACTACTATTAGGGACCTTTATTAACACAACAAAACCCAAACCAGTAGTTGTTAGAATTTTTGTCTGCTTGTCTGTGCGTTTGTTCACGCTAATCTCAGAAACGGCTTATTCGATTTCGTTCAGATTTTCACCAATGTGTTGCAGTAAGCGCCACTTAATATTTAAAGTTCGTTTCATTTACATAAAAAAATTATGAATTAATATATATATATATTTCTAATTCACAGAACGTGTAAAACTCATTCTTAAAACAATGCAGATAGATGCTATTTCAAAACTTAAGGTTCTGAAGCGAAGCGAGGGCAGTTTGCTAGTCGTAAATATATGCCATCGGCCTCTACACTTGACCTAACTGCATACTTCTGTATTGAGTATTTGCATAACGCATTATGCTTTGTTAAGTCTAATGTTGTTAGCGCATGCGCACCGTTGTAAGGTAGGTGACCGAAATCCGTTATGTGCTAATATATTTGTTTTCACTTGACAATTGTCGTCTGTACAATTAGCACGCTTGCAACTGACTACACGAAAGCTCAAAACGTGAAATGACTAGCAGCTTAAGTAACACTGAATGTTTGAAGAATCTTCACGTAACAGTATTTTGGCCTTCACATAACAGTTTTTAGGCCTCCTTAAAACTCACGATACAAAATTTTATAAAATTTGTTATACATAACTTGTATTAAAAATAAATATCTTTTCATGAAATAAAATTATGTTTTTGTGTTCATATATTAAAATTTAAACTAGCTTGATTTTGCTATATAGAACATATAAAATACCAAATCGTAGATACACACGAGAAAATAAGATTTGATTGATTTCTGAATTTCTTTATAGAGTACAAGATGGAATCTAAAGCTATATTCGCAAACGGTGGTAATATTTTAACATTGTAATCTCAAACCTTGTTTCAGTGCATTGTCAATGTATATCATGATCCATTTTATGGACAAAATTGTGCCGAGAGATATTGTCCAAATCGGGATACCATTTATACTGGGGATGTTGTGAATATGAAATTTCGGATCTTGATATGGCTACGGATAAATGAATAATATTTTACCGGTTTTGGTTACGGTTACGGTAAATTATCCGAAATAATTTCGGTTACGGATTACATGGTTTACGAGTGGGAAACAATATAATGTAAAAACACTAGCGTTATATAGTGTTTTTTTTTATTAGTGTAATTGGTTGATCCGTACCAATTAATTCAAATAAATAAAAAAAACACCTCAAATAATCATTGGCCTTGAAAATTTAGTAATAAAAACTGTCTAAAGGTAAAGCGATGCGGCTAGTGTATTTCCTCAGCCGGCGAAAGCCAGCCATAACGAGTTTTATTTAGATTTTGCCCCTATCCGAAATTATCCGAATTTTTTTATCGGATTCGATTACGGTTTCCGATATATTTTTATTTCGAATATCGCATAGTTTCGGTTACGCTTAGGGAGCTCCATAACATCAATTATTTATACAATTACGGTCATTTTTACGTTTGTGTACGTGGGTGTCTAAGCGTAAGCAGTGTTCATGTAGCATGCGCAGGTATGTATGTAGTCATAAAGAACAACGAAGTATCTTGAAAATTGTATTACAAGGTTTACATGTGCTTTGCATTAAAATTTATTTGTTTTTAAGAATCGTGTTAGTTACATCCATATATTTATACAAATCGAAAGTTAAAAAGTTTTCATTAGACGCGCTGTAACAAAGATCTTTAAACAGAAACCTAATTGTATCAAATTACTCAGATGAGATTACACTTAATTTATGAAAATGTTAGATATTGTTATTTTGAATGTAATCGGTTCAACATTATACGGGAAAAGTTAAGTTATCAGAGGAAAGAGGAATCAATTTATAGTATTTTTAATTGCAAGTAATTAGAATATTTAAAAATATTTAAACTTCATCTTCATAGTAACCCATTGAAGGCATGTATCTCGTCGTTATTGATAAGTTCCAGAGTGTACTTAACCACATTAGTGCGGATTGGCGGAGAAAACAATATTTTATAAACGACAAATATAATCTCAGCAGGTACCTACTGAGCCGAAAAAAGTATCCGATTCGGGACAATACAAGTTACCCACACATGTCCGTACCGTATGTCGCTCCCTATATCACACTTATTAATTTTGTCAACTGTTACGAAACAAATTTATTTGAATCTGCTCTGTATTGAGATTTCCTAAATATGATGCTTATAAATATTCAGTGTTCTGTACAAAAGGCTACGTTTTAGGTAAGACGATGTGACGCAGCTTATCATGTTATCATAGCAAACAATAATTTACGCGGCGACTGGTTCATTTCCACCCTATGTTGACATGTTTTTAAACCTATATATCGTTAGCGACATAATACATTTTGACTGTAAGGAGTACTCACGTCAGGTTTTAGTTACGGCGACATGACGTTGACACGGTGATCAAGTTGCGTGTAGTTGGGTCGAAATGTCGGTAGGAAATAAATGAGTTAAAATGTTGACATTTATATTTAAGTAACGACCTGCCCCGGCCTTGCGCGGTTGCAATTTACTAATGAACAAAGTGAGAAGTACCTACTCTTTATTCACTGTTTCTTTTTCCAGTCAGCCATAATTTATTCAACCGAATCTTTCATAAACAGAACTGTCAAACTGAAAGTCACATTTTTTTATTGTGATTTTCATACAAAAATACCATCTGAATTTCTAAGATTTTGGTGGTGTTTCTAAAATTTTATATCACACAAACATTGACCTGTCAGTATGAACACAACAAAAAAAAAACCGCCAAATCGATCATGTCGTTCTCAAGTGATGCTGTTTCATGCACACGCTAATTTATAGAGAGAGAGAGAGACGAAACTCAACGTTTTTAATATAAAGTACCTATAGTTCTTTATAATGCTCACACATCACAGTTCAGTTATATTATAAACTAATATCTGCAATGAAATATTGGCCGTGTGACATGTATTGCTCTCGGCCAGGAATGAAACTTGAAATCGTACCCTCGATAAAGGAAGTTCACTACCAAGTAAGCTACCTTATCACCGAATAAAAACCCGGCTGACTCAATTTATGTAACTCTTAATATACATTTCTATATTTTGTTTTTTTTCAGGTAATAAGAATTTATTTATACTGATGAAACACAATTATGTACGTATTTTGGAAGACCGAATATAGTATACTGTATTAAACTATACTAATGTTATAAAGAGAAATTGAAAATCATGTGTGTGTGTCTCCGCAACCAAGGCACTTTATTTTACTATTTAAAAGGTATTTTATTCCCATAGAGTATCCTCGTGTACACGTATGTATAAATTTGCTAGTCATAATGATATTCATAGCTATATCTCAATTTGTGGTATTTAGATCTTCATTTTTCAACTTATAATGAAATAAATGTTCAACCCAGATGAAGTTGGAGCGGACTGCTAGTAGTAATAATAAAATAAGGATAGATCCGGTCCAATACACACGTCGTCGGTTGCTAATGGTAGCGCCATCTAGTGACTGGTACTGCTGAACGAAGCCAATGTAGGATGCCTAATCGACTTCATTCTGGATTTTCATGCTACTGCATTCGATTGGCAAACATCAATAATCCGAAATATAATAATACAAAATGATTATTAATTATGTATTGGAAAAACCCCGTACTGGATCATATTTATCCAAGGTTATCCGGTGCTCAACTCCGACGTACTTACAATATAGTAACATAATTGTATTTACTCGTACGTTTCGTGCGATAGAATAACACATTTTTATATAAATCCAATAAACTGTCGACATAAATAAATAAATAAAATTCATATTCTTTGCTATGGATAGGTGAACCTCGTCCGGTCATTGTGTTGAATGTACCTACTTCCGAAGCAATTTGCAGTTGTGTACGTTGAATCATCATTTTGTTCGTCGGAGGCTTTCATGACGAATACTGTAGTTGAAATAAACTTTGCTTGAAAATTATCTTTAGGTAAGACAGATATGGAGTCGTTCGTTAGAAAATAGAATGAAATAGAGATAGTTTATAAATATGCTACCACATACCCTCACCTCGGGGTTTTTGTCTGGACATGAAAAAACCCAAAAAAAACAAGGGTTGTAAAAAAATTGTCCGTTATGTTATTGTCTGTCTTAGAAGAGGATAAAAAAATGCAGAATTCGTTTTAGACAAAGATTAGTTCCAAGTCAGGTACAGAACTAGGGGTATTGTATAATACGGTGTAACGGACCCAATACATGCTTATGTCTAAGGTAACGGTTTTTTAACAGTCTTTCTAGCCAATTCTTTTTAAAATCAACTGTAATCTTCTTTTTTTTTTAATGATGGTGTAGACGGGCAGGAATTAGCGGGTCGCCCGTTTCCATCTTGACTCACAATACGTAAGCAAAGCCTTTGGCACAACGGGCTTGAATGGGCGACACTGATCACTTATCATCAGGTCTGCTCGTTTGTCACTTATTTGTGTTAAAATAATTTACAATATATGATTTTTTTTCAACTAAATTCCACATAAATAGTGCAGCTAATTTATTCAGTATTTATTTGGTAATTAAAAAAAAATATGGTATTTGAGACACGCCATTCTAGTTTTGTAATTTATTACCGTGAAGGAAACAGCAGTAAGCAATACGTCCACAGGATGGTATGGTGGTTTATCTTGAATAAGCTTTTTATTAAAATCCCGACTGAGTCGTTGAACTAATCTTTATTTAATGTTGGTTTTTCTCATAACTACTATCTCGATTAGTCTAGCGATGTTTCGAGGCAAAAGTAAGTTAAAAAGATCTGAAACGGGTCTTATGTGTAGAAATAATTGAACATATATATGACAACCTCGTAGCCCAATTGATACTGACTCTGCCTGTTGAATGAAGGTCCCGGATTCGATTGGCCGGGACAGCCATTTATGTGACAGATTAATGTTTGCTCTCGGATCATGGATGTTTATGATATCATATTTATGTACGTCCATGCCACCCGCGTCAGGTGGAATCCTAATGGGGATGTGATTGTGTGAACGTTTATTTTTTTTTATTAATATAGTGAGTTAAATCGATTTTAAGGTCACCTACAATCCGTGCATGCATCCAGGGGAACAGAATTTTAAAATTTTGCAAATCTGAAGAGGCAGATAACAAGCCTGATTTTCGCCTGTTTCTTGCAGTACGCAATCCATGTAATAATCTCGGTTGCTGCAGACGTATACAAATCGACATCAAAATTATTGTCTTAGTTGCATAACTCGAGAGTTATTACTGTTTGAATATGACCTTTACGTGAGGCTCTTAAATCCACGTAGAGCTACCTGCTAACTTGAATAGGGTTTATGTGAGTAGGAAGGAAAATTATTGGTATTATTGTTAGGGCGGTGAATGAGTAGGACAAAAGATCATGTTCGACCAACGCAGCTATCGAAAATTACTAGCACTTTCACGAGGCTCTACATACATGGTCCTTAAGTATGACGACAGTACAAAAAATGTAGTATCAATGTGTTCGTTTCGGAAGTATGTTAGAAGAATTAAACAAAAAACAGTTACTTCTTTTACTTCAATTCGTATTGGAAATTTTTTAAAACATTTTTAGGTTGAAACTTTCCATGATGTCTATTTTTATTCAACAGATCCTATTTTTACATTTTCAATAATATTTTTTTCACGTCTGTGGGACCTTTTTGTCCAGAAAAATTGGTCTCTTTTGGTAGAAGTATCTACAAGAATTAAAAAAAAAATGGCTACCATTCCGACAGGAGTGGAGGATACCCCCACATGGGTGTTTTAGTCGATGGAATTAAGTATATATCTTAACCTTAGATTATCCGTAGGTCATTATCGGACACACTATTTATGTAGAGACGGTAATTTTACAGTGATCTAGCCTGCCTGTTCATTTTATGATTATTAACATACAAAATGACCGCTTTGTAACCAAACGAAAGATTTTTTCAAAGACTAATACATACTAGTACTAGTGTGATACTTATTTACGTGATATATCTAAAAATTTGTTTAGAATTTGTAAAATATGTGAAGATTTTCAGGTACGTTTAAAATGGTTGTGTTGCTGGCATACGTCGGAGCATTGAGAATATCATATGCTATAACTTAATTAAGTCCGCAACCTAACAGATGTTTGTTGTACAGTATACGTGTACTGTACTTGACACAGTTTTTAATGAAGTAAAGAATTACCCGCGGGCTAATTGTTTACTCAAAAATAGGTCATAGCGCGTTAAAGCTCTTTCAAAGGTCAGGTGTACAATGTCCAGATCTTATAACAAAGCGTTAATCTTATGTACTTATATGAATATTTATAGTGCCCTGTCTATTATTTTTCATTATTATTAAATAATATTTTATTAGAATTAATTGGTTTATAGGAATTAATGGTACAGTTCTCAAACGCTAATATATTTACAGCTTAACGGTAGAATTCATTTCGTATATACTAATTATTGCATTAGTGATACCTTTGGTCTTATTGATGTCCACGGGCGACGGTGACCACTTACCATCAGGTGGCTCGTCTGTCTGCTCGTTTGTCGGCTTTTAATATAAAAAAAAAAAACAAATTTGAATTGTAACATAATCTAGTCACTATTTATTTTAAGAATGAAAATGAAACTTCTATTGAAGTTATATTAAACAAGACTGTTAAAAAAGAAATGGAAATAAAGTTTCATGCGAAGAAGGCATTTCTCGCTTTAAAAGCCTGACTTCTTACAATCCTGCACGTTTTCACTACATTGCGTTTGTTCGATCTTATTTCCAATAAATTTTAGTTCCTCTATTGATTCCCGACAGCGTCGATAGATAGATAGATAGATAGATTCCTGGCTTCCTCGAGCCATTTCAATTCAATAAGTATAGTTTAAATATATTTTTATTAAACGTGTGATGAGAAGAACAAAATCATGTATTCGTTGTTCTCAAGATAGGTAAAATAAAATAGACAATGCATTTCCCTATATAAAATTCTTTAACTAACGAAATGGAAGCGACCTGATCATGTTTGTGGTTGGTAAGGATCCTTTTCCTGTCTTTACGGAAGAATAGTATTTGCACACATATAAATTTTAATTAATTATGTGAAAAACAATTTGAATTTTTATTCGACGACCCTATTGCCCAGTTGGTAGTGACCCTGCCTGCCGAGCGAGGGGTCCCAGGTTCGATTCCCGGCCGGGGCAGATATATATGTGACAGATAAACGTTTGTTCTCGGGTCATGGGTGTTTGTATGTCCATGCCTCCTGCCACACAGGGAATCCTAGTGGGGGGTGTGAGTGTGTAAAAGTTAATTATTATTTATTATTATTTAACAGACACATTAGTTATTCATTGAAAGCATTATGCTTGAAATTTTGATTGTCAGTCATGTGATCCAGGTTGGTATCTCGCATGAGGCTTTAATTTTTGTGTTATGTGCCTGTTATGGAACTAGCCGCTTACAAATTATTAATTGCATCACCAAAGGAAACCGTCATCTTCACAACCTATAGCTGTTTTATCACTGGACTCGCTGGCTGAGAATAAAGCTAGAATTTATCGCATAGGCCAAATTCAGGCATATTTTGAAAAATGTATATAGAACTGCATATTTTCTCAAAATTTCGTTATCAAGGGAAGTGACAATCGATATTAATAATGTAAAAAGTACGTATTTTGTGATTTTGTGTATATGCACCTATTTGAAAAATTATTGTACCATTTAAATGGTGTATTATTCCGCATTGACATAGGTTATGTATCAAATGAATATGTATAATAATTAATTGTGGAACCTGGTTGTCGTCGGGACGGGTCGCAAGATTACTTATAAAAAAGAACATAACATTAAAAAGTTAGACATGTGTATTGGATTTAAATTCTGCTTCTCATGCTGAACACCGACGTTGGATCCCCTAGGCTGTACAGCTTGGGTTAACAGTGGCTATATTCAAATTTATATTTTACAATTTAATTTGACTTTCACTCGTCTTATATTTAAAGTTAGACTATCTAATTGAAATTCAATACCATCTACAGCTAAATGTAAATTGATAGGTTCTCGTTATTCAAATATTCATTTTACTCAGTAATAAATCCTAAGGAGCTATCTTAAAATTCTAATACTGTTGAAAGATCCCGGATAAAGTCAGGTGTAATTTAGTCAGCCCGAATCAGTCGCATCACCGGCGTCCCACTGGGACGAGGCTAACTTAATAGTAGCCGTGAACAACCTTATCTGTCTACTTTTTATTTATTATAAGGAACGGATAGTTAGTGGAGATTTGATTTTATGCTTCTTATGATTTTATAAAATCGCTTTTTTATATCTTATGTTTATTGTATCTTAGTCACACTACGAAGTAGTTAAAGTGATAACGTAAATAATAAAACCTAAATTTTAATGTAGGTAGGTTTTGTTATGAATGTAACGAGTACTTATTTTTTTTTATCTTCTCATTTCTTGGCCGACAATGCATCAGCGATACCTTTGATCTTGCTGATGTCCATGGGCGACGGTGACCTCTTACCATAAGGTGGCTCGGCAGCTCGTTTGTCGGCTATTAACATCAAAAAACCAAATTTGGAATTTTTAGTTATCTGTTTTATGCGTTTGACTGATATCGTTGTTCTGTATACGATGACACTATATATTTATTACTTAAATATAAGTAATTACCTAGTAAGACCCATAATAATGGGTGTTTAATTCATCGAGGATAATACTCATACCGAAAATAGGAGTTATCGCCGCTGAAAAAGAGATAAAATTTAGCATAAAATTTCAAAGAGATTAGTAAATAATAGTTTATGTATTATTTGTATTTATTGGAATATACAATTTGTTTCTAGTAAAATAAAAACTCTAGAATCGGACACCTAAAACAATGTAATAACCTAAAACATTAGTATGAGGAAATATAATGCCTGACAAGAACTATAACAATGTATTGGTGCGGGTACCATTTGTAAACGTCACGGCCATGACGGGCCAAGGTGCGAGGTCTGGTTACTACTCAGTACTATGGTATGAATAATAAGTTAATGAGGTTATGTAATAACTTATAATGTTATTAGATATATATGTACCAAAGCGGGTGTTCCCCTACTTTCTTAGCTGATAACACATCGGTGATGCCTTCAGTGTTACGGATACCAATGGGTGACAGTTTTGAAATTATCAGAAACCGTAACCGGGTTAGGGCCAAGTTCGAGTCTCCTAGTTCACCACGCTGATGCACCGCGGATTGTTAGACTTAATTAACCATCCATCATGTTTTTCGTCGCTGAAGTGATAAATATTTTCTAACACGCACATACTCATAACTTTGAGAAATTACCACGCTGGATTCAAAGTAGGTTCTCCCGTGTGAAATACGCAACGTTGGATGTGGAACCACCTGTCTGTACTGCTCATGTTTAACAATAAACATTGACAAAACTATTGTTATCATCCAAAAAAATAAAAACAATCTTATTTAGCCATGAATTAAGTCATAGAAATAGAAAAAAATGAATGAATACATAAATAAATAGTAAATAATGAATAGTAATTTATAGTTTGGTTTTGATGCGCGCAGAAACTACACTATTTAATCTGCTCATCGCTCAAGTCGTTTATATTCAAGAGACTAACTCTTTGTATTAGACCTCTGGGATAGCCGAGCGTGCTGGCTCAACGAATTTACCGCTACGGGGAATAGATAGCCAACAAAATAAAACGTAGCCACCGTTCTACTTCACGCCTGAATCCTTTAGCGAAGCTTAGTTGACTCTGATTCATATGTCTTTGACAGTCTGAGGACTAGCAAGATTTTCTTTAGATCAACTTATTAGCGGTCAGCTGGAGGATACGGTTCATCTTATAATTGGAGCCGGATGTATACTTCATATGCTTTGGATTGGTTTATGTCACTCGGCGACCTTGGGTGTAAGTGTCATCTTACGACAACGATTAAGACGGTTTAAAGTGCGCTCCGAAATTAAGAAACTCTCAAAATCGATCAAATAAACACTGCACCCATGGTATCACGCTTGATCATTTATAGTTGATACAACTCGTCGGGTTATTAGTTTTAGTTTCATTTTCTTACCAGTTCAACGATAGTTGCGGATTTGCTTTATTACTTAATATTGTGTTCAGTGCCTAATGACGTAAGTCACCAATGTGTCCATTGTCGAACATATTGTCATGATATTATTATTTTTGTATTAACATGCCAAAGGAGTATTGCCTAAAATTTTATTTTTCTCAGCAAACTATGGAAACATTTCATGTTATATTTTACAAAGTAAATCTGGTTCAGTGAACTATAAAAAGACTAGGGCCGTAAAACTTTTAAAGACCAGTGCATAATACAAATCACATACTTGGACGCCTCACAAAACCACAGTACACCCACTTTTGTTCGGTGCATTTTTACCTTTACTTTGTTTTCAACCGAAATACCTCGTTAGTTATGTAGTGAGTTTATGCAAATTTCAACTCTGTGCATGTGTACTTAAATTTTAATGTTGCCAGTTGTAAGTTACGACGCCAATGTTTGCAGTTATTTTTTAAAATATCATCTTAGTCATTTGTTTTAGTAGCTATGCCAAGCATGTAATAAGGCATCATAAATTCAATGCACGCAATAAATATATTTCAATTCAAAATTCTTCTATTAATGTAACGTTAGAACACATTATTATTACTTTCAATGCTTTATCACCTTCGAAAAAAGCCAACAACGACTATACAACGCCTTATTTTGGCAGAGTTACTACATGATACAAAAATAATTTTATAATAAATGCATTGTAGTGCAGTGTAAATGTTTATTTTTTATGTAAATAGCTGACAAAGGAGCAGACGGAGCATCTCATGGTAAGTGGTCATCGTCGCCTATGGACGTCTGTAATACCTAAGATATCATCGACTCATTGTCTTCTAAAATGGAAACAGTTGATCCGTTTATTACTGGCTCTCCGTGAGTGCAACCGAAACATTTAAAAGCATTTCACAGGTGATAAAGAAGGGTGGTAGTTAATCAGGCAGGTAAATAACACTATTAGTATGTTCGATCACTTTAGGCATTAAAATTGGTGGTATAGAACCCAGCGACCTTAAACGGGAGGACCGTTTAATGTAATTTGTAACCTCGTACGTTCAAAAAGGTGCACCGCGGGCAGGGGATATCGAGTCGGGTTCAAGGATGGATAGAGACCATTTTAGCAGAAAACTGTTTTAAAAATAAGTTTATTCTCAACATTCTTTTCTGAAATTGTTGAAGATTTGGGATCATGGTTCACACTAGCACATCTCTGGCGAAAAACCTGTCTAGATGTCTTCGTTGGCTGAACTCAATAGGCTGTGATAGAAGTACAACGAATTGAATATCGGATTCATATTTGAGGCACTTCCTGTTCTTCGACATTGTGACCGAAATGGATCTATTTCCACTTTAACTCACTGAAAAGGTGTTGGTGAAACCTTAATTCCTCTCATATTGACGACAGAAAAAAGGCAATTCCCGATGCATTCACAATAAAACAAATGACGTCATCGTTACGCATGTCAAAAGTTCCGGCTTGTATAACCAATTACTGTGTCGAGGTAGTTTCGTCTAAATTACTAACCTGAAATACGGACTCTCCGGCAAAATAAAGATGGATGGCGAGCTTAGTGTGTTAACGTACCTCGTCCCGGGGAATGTTCATTGTTTATACTTTATCCAGACCCCGAATAAATTAGATCGTGCAGCAAATGAGACGTTAAAATTAAACTTTACGCCGATTAACCATGATGTTCTGCGTAAAAAATTAAGCTATTGTTTAAGAAAATTTTCTGTACCAAAAATAAGATATTTTAAAATTATCTCATCATCGAAAGCTCCCGCTGTGCTAATCAGCGACGGTTCGTCTTATGTTTAAATTAAAACTTAATGACGCTCATAAAAATATTTGGTTTTGTGTTGTGTTATAAATCATTAAAAAAATGTTTTTAGAATTTTAATGGTATGCTAATTTATTGTTCATTTCTATGAATTGAGCTTACACTTATAAATTGTTTATAAGTCATTGCTTTAAATCTAATTTAATATTAATCTTTTAAAATGTCATGTTTAATCAATTTGTAATTTTACAAATTGTAAACTTTATAGTAAATACCACGCTGGAACAAACATTTAGCGGTATTCTAGTCTACGCCACGGTCTGTGAACAATGTAATAATTTGTTATCAATAATGAAGTTCTACAATTTCAAAATGCATCGTAAATGACAAGTCATATTTTTGGAACTTAATAAAAAATAAAGGTTCAATTAATTTTGAGACTTTATGTTAAGTTTGTTCAGGTGCGGGGTCGACCTCCAAACACGGTAGGCAGATCAACACTGTTTTATTCAGAAACGAAATGGCGCAGGATGCAACCACACACTACACCTATAAACAATAAGATACACAATTAAATATTTACAAGTCATACTTTATGTTTCTGACCATACTTTTTGATATTTTTGATTTTCATAGTTGATTGCAAAATATACTTTATCTAGCCTTATATTTGTGGCTTTTATGAACCATTTGTGTAACATAAAGCCAGAGTACCACTATCATCCTACTCGCTTTCAGATTTGTGGTCGGGCTTGAAGTATGAAAAGGTAGGTAGGTGTGTAGGTACTATATTGTATTCGGGATGATGTTTACAGGCAGTACAGAAAATTCTATTCAATGACACTGAAAAGCAAGAAAAAAGTTGCGGACAACGCCGTAGGGCGGGCGACTAGCAATGCATATTTTAAGTAGAGATGCTCTGTTTACATTACTGGCGTTAGAGCGCGTTGCTATGCCAACCGACCCTCCTCCCCGCTTTTGCACATTAGGCCCTAAACTGAGACGGATAAAATACAGAGACAGAGCATTGGAAAAATTGAAAAAATTTAAATTGAAAGAATTGACGTAAAAAAGAAAAAGTCCAAACACACATACAGTAGCTCATGGTAAATAGTCACCACCACTTGTAGGCGCGATACCAAAACCATCGCAGACGCCCTGAAGGCCAAGGAGCAAGCAGCCAATCTACTTGTTTCTGGTGAGATTCTCCGACGGAGTATAACTGGTTAGGATAGAACCTAGCTACCTCAACAATAGGGAACTGATGTCATCGATCCAGGCCAGTGAGATATTTACGATGGAACAGTGGATACTCACCGTGCATGGGGCTGTCCGGTGATCGAAACGTGGTGAATAAATAAGTAATGCAATCTTTGCGCACGTTTGCACGTCGTCCTCCGTCCATCGAATAACCGTCAATAAACCACCACAATAAAGCAATCGAAGCAATTCTATCATCGATCCAATGTCAATTAAAATTACTGTACCACTGCGGGGTCTCCTGTGTATTCGGGTCGATTTTCACCACCGGCGTATATGGCTCAATTTCACATAACTGCATTGTTAATAACATGACATACCGATAACTGCCGCGCGAGGTGTCCCAGGTTCGATTCCCGGTCGGGGCAGGCATTTATATGACAAATAAATGTTTGATCTCGGGTCATAAGTATTTGCCATATTTGCTATGCAATTTTTGTTTATGGCCACGCCACCCGCAACACAAGAAATCCTAGTGAGAGGGTGTAGGAGTTTGTGAATGTTTATTGTCATTATTATTATTATTACTAAATTTTTTTATATATTTGTTTTGCTAAACATGCGTTTCAGATAAAACTATCATTTTTATTTGGCGTGAATGACTTTGGGTAATCCAGCCTGAATTTATCAGAAAAGTATTATTGTATAGATACGTATGTTATATGTTTGTTCGCGTCGGTCGTTATACGGTTTTCTTATACAAATGGTATTGTTTACGTTAAAAGACCCTCGGCCACGATGTCATGACAACCGCTGCTCGATTCGGGTTTCACAAGTTTATTTTCATCTTTATTGGTTTTTTGAACTCAGATAATATTTTCGCGCTGCTATTGTATTAATTGTTTTTTTCAAAAGGTGAGTGTGATGACCGGTTTGACTATGGTTAAAATTCGGTGTACCGAAAGATGTTTAACCTGTTGGGGTCTAAAACTCTTAGCAGCTTAGTAAGGGCCCTGGATACCATGTACCAGTACCATGTTTACTTGATAGATAAATGCTTGTTCTCTGGTTGTCGCCTAATACTTAGGCGTGAAGCTACACGGCGAATATTTGAGCTGATTAGAATATACGTCGAAGGTAAAAACTGGTGCGTTATACAACAAAAGTTGGTTCAACCAGACTGATTTCTGATTCACAGTTACTGACATACAAATACAAGGGAACTGTTACCGAACATGGTCCTTACCACAAGCCTCATAAAATTGATTTGAATATGTTACTAATTAATGAGATTCTGAATACTGTTCGCAAACAGTCCATCCAACACATCGGTAACTGATACACAACTATTACAAAAATCTGATTATGCATGCACTGAGAGGCAGTAGTAATGTCACTTACATAACTGGCTCTGGCAACGGCTGGATTTCGGATGTACCAGACCTAGAGGTTATCCACATTATATCCCTCCCTATTTTTGTATCGACTGTCACATTATAATCTTCTACCTTCATTTTAGCTCGTAGTAGCGACACTGGTTCTAAGTGTCTGTGATATTTTTCTAAGTTTTCAATATTCATGCCACCTGCATCACGGGACATCTTAGTTCGGGGTTGTAAGTATGTGTATATTCTATTATTATTTACATTAAATATCTTTGACAACGACTATAGCCATATATATCAAACGTCACCTGATATAAAGGATAAGGTAAATTTACCGGTGACAGCTGGGTTTAAATATCGGCCATATTTATATTCCATATTTAGAAATTGCTTGGAAATTCTGCATGCAACTTAAAATTTTCAAAGTTATCAATTATCTTCCTATGAAGGAAAAGATACATTACGATTCTTGCAAACCTGAGAATTCTCCATAATGTCTCGACTAAAGAATGAACTATTTTTGCTTTAAGGTCAATGAAAGAAAAAACCGAATCCACCCGTGATGTTGAGTGACACAGTAATTTACCGAGCGGTTACAGCTAAAGGCTTCGATTAATGTTTACGACATTTTTAACCCATAAAACGGTGCACGTAACATTTTGATTAACAAAATATTTGACGGCTGGTTTGACTTTAGTTTTTTTATGTAAATAGCCGACAAACGAGCCGGCGAGCCACCTGATGGTAAGTGGTCACCGTCGCCCACGGACATTAGTAACACCAAAGGCATCACTAATGTATTGTCGGCCGAAAAACGAGAAGAAAGAAAGAAATTATTGGCTCTCGAGACCCCAGCCGGAACACGACAAGTCGCTCGATGGTTGATTAGAGTAGGAGGGTGGTAGCTAGCCAGGCAGGCTGTACGGATTATTAGGTATAGGTATATAATATAGATGATGCAGTCTTTCGTTTTTGTTCATAAATATGAGAGGAGGGTCGATTCACTCATCGCTTTGCTGTTTTGGGTCATATAAGGGATATAAAACTTCTGTTTTTTTTACTAAGTGAATTCACAGAACTTGCACAACAACTTGTACCCCCGTAACAACAACAAGTTGTTAAGGCCTCTATATCGATTACTAAGTCTACCTTCATATATACCTTTATATTTCTAAAAAAGTATTCGATGAAGAAATTCCGCTTCGTTAAAGTTTTATTATTAGTAGTGTGAATAGGTACAATATATATTATATGAAATATTCTCTATCATGGTGAAACCTACCATGAAAATGGAGTTTGAATATATGCCAAAAACATGTAACAGTATTAAATTAACAATCGGGTTTTATACACGGACGGCAATGACCATCTTCTGCTTTTATCTGCATGTTTGCAGGCAGTCGTTATATACTCGTAGATAATATAATAATAAATCATAATTGAACAACATCCTTCTTACGTGTATCGTGAAATCACATACATACCTTTATAATATTAATGTATCCTGTTAGGCTCCGTGTTTCATGAGGGCGTACGTTTAGGGGCAGCGGACCCAATCGTTGCTATGACAACCTTTCCCTTCTGACTACACTTTCTTCCAAGTTTTATTCTATTTATGGTCAGCTTGGGAAACAACTGTAATTGTCGATTACTTCACTAATATAGTATGATTTTTATTCTGTCAACAAACAAGTAACGAATATACGATTTTACTTTTATTATACCGACGATCGTTGTGGCCCATTTTGTGGTGGCCTCACCTGCCGAGGTTTGAGTCCCGAAATAATTTCCCTGCCAGAACACTTAGCAGTTAAGCTGTGAAATGAAATAAGTAACCAAAATATTAAATGGAATTAAATGTCACACAGAAACAAATTAATTTTCTTGAACGCATAAAAGCTTCTTAAATCTACATCTTTGTATATAAAATCCTATACGGACGGACCAATTTTGATGAATGTTTTTGGAGTATACATAAGTGGCTCCCTGGACGGTATAGATTCACTTTGACAACCATAGCCCAGTTGGTAGTGATCCTGCTTGCCGACCGAGGAGTCCCGGGTTCGATTCCCGGCCGGGGCAGACATTTATGTGACAGATAAATGTTTGTTCTCGGGTCGTGGGTGTTTGTAATTTCATATTTCTGTATGTCCATGCCACCCGCAACACGTGGATTCCTAGAGCGGAGGTGTGAATGTGTGAACGTTTATTTATTTATTTTAATTGCAGCTGGTAGGATGTCTGCCGAGTTGACTAGTATATTTATAAATACTTTTACTTGAACATGACTACATTGGTTAAACGATTGGATAAACGAGTAGACGGGCCTCCCTCCGGGTAACTAGTGACGGGTAACTAACTGGTCATCGACTTCTATAACTCAAAGGCATCAACGAGGATAGAAGAAGGGAACCACCTAATTACTTATAATGTTCGCATAAACACGTCATGGGCATAGCTTAAACAATTCATTGACAGGATTTTGCTTAAGTAAATAAAAAAGACCTTTACAAAAACAAGTTAACTGCAAATAAATATATTATTGTGATATAATAATGTAGTTCGGAAACAATGTGACAAAATAGTTTCCATTTACATGCTGCATACAATTTGAAAGACTTTGAACGAATTCAATTACGAACTTCAGCGGCACATTTTCAAATATATGAAGCGCCTGTTATTTTAATTTACCGCTGCTGTTATAATTTATAAAGGCTTTTATTTAATATATTGCGAAATGATCATTTATTTTAATTTATTTGGATGTACTAATCGATGAATGAGGCATGGTGATAGTGTCCTTTGCCTGGTTGGCTACCTTACTATAAATCAACCGTAAGTACTAAATGTTGCATTCAGTATTGTAGAGCCAGCTCATCGCCTTGTTTCGATCGTAGACGTACCGTTGATGTCGCTGTTGTTACTGACAATGATGACTAGAGTTCAACACTTATCATCATTTATATTTTGCCGAGCATTGATTCATTCAATAAATGGTTCAAAATGTACATTTACAATTAGATTTTTAAATGGTTTTGAAATATAACGTAAACATTATGCTCGTTACTTCTTACTTTTCAAGTGTAACGGGTACTCACGATTTTTCTGTTGTTTTTTTACCAATATTTTGACCAAATTACATTGATTATTCTAATAGCGAGACTATTGAATAATGGTAAAAACACGAAAATCGTGAGTACCGGTTACAGTTAACATATATAATTTCCGCGATGATTTGATTTTAAAATTATACGGTTTTATGTTTCAAATCGTTAAGCTATAGCTTAATTAACTTAATATATAAGTGACTGCCGATCTTCACCTGCATACCAGTGAAGGAGAAAAAGGTAATCCAACAAGTTACCTAATACTACTATATAAATAAAAATAATTTTGATCGTTACGAACGTCCATGATTGTCAGTGAGCTCTCAACGTGAGAATGATTGCGTACTCGTTCGCTACTCCCATTTAAACAAAAATACTCCCGTATAAACAAAAAAGGATTGTTGTTATTGAGCTTCAACTAAAAAGGCAATTCCGGAGTTTTCGTATAACAATAACCTATTAAAAAAATACAAAAACAGAATTGTCGATTGGACACAACAGTATCCGATGTAGGTCAAACTAAAACTATATTTTTCAGAACGTAGTTGACGCGTTGAAAAACAATTGACTATATATTTGCATATATCCTCTGGATTTTTTTTCTATCTATTATATCTATCTATCTATTATAGGCGTACGTCATTGTTATAATCCGTAATCATCCCACTGCTGGGCCCGTGTCTCCTCTTACAATGAATGACAGGGCTTAAGGCCATAGTCCACTACGGTCTCCAAACGAGGATAGGCAAACTTTATACCTTTTAGAATATTATCCTAAAGGAAAAATTTGAATATATTCATATTACGCAAGACCCCAACGACCGTTTTCACCGTTCTAATCTTAACCTGACCTTAAACTTTTATCCGTTCTAGTTCTATTTATCACAAATACTTCACTATCTTTTCTTTTAGTCTTCGGAATTTCCTTTCTGTATCCATTAGACGATCTAAATCCCTTAATTTGTTAAAAAGGCAAATTAAAGAACATTACTAGTGACTTCTCTGTTTTCCTTTCTCTTTCCTTTGCTTAGGAAAGGAAACGATCATAAACACTACTAAATTATATTTTGCTATAATTAATATCTCACCGTTACTGCATTCAACACGATTATCATTCATATTCTGAATGTTAATGTTGTGAAAGGTGTGTGCATAGCATGACCCTTATCATAGTGAGAGGTGAGCAATGTGACAATTATGGGGTGTAACGATGAATGATAATGAATGTAGTAAAATACGATACCATCACTTTACTTGATTAGGCTCGGGAAGCTTCAAAAAGAGGTGAAACGTCAGTGTTTTCACGCTTTCAAAGAGAAGAGTAGTACTGAGTGGCGGTATGAACACAGGTCACGCGTTGCCGGCGGTCGTGTCGCTTCATATAATGTAATGACGATAGGAAACATTATCAGGTAGAAATGCCGTGACTGTGCCACGTGATATGAGGTGTGTATATACAAGTGTTAATTTCACTGCATTAATAAGTATAACGTATGGTCCAAGTATTGTATTGTAGATATGTACGTAATCTAATGTAAACTCTTAAATCATCATCGTTATTGTATTTCCGTAGCGTTATTTGAACATGCATAATTCACACAATAATCTCTCTTCCTTCTGTGATTGTGATTAATATTTTTTTATATTTATGTAGCAGTCGAGTTTGCAGTCCGTATGATGTTACGTGACGTGAATTTGAAGTCGTTTTCTCTTTACCAAAACACTAGACGTTTCTTTGAAACGATTTGAAGTAACGAGTAGAAGGATTGTCTGATGTGATTTAAATGTAAAATTGTTTTTTATTATTACCACAATGCAAAAATTCAAAAATATTTCTTAAACGTTTCATTGAATATTTGGATACGTTCTCGATTTCCTCAATCACATGAGCTCTGCAGCGAGTCGCTAATGGGATGAAGCCGGTAAAAATGTATTCAAAGATATGCGGTATTATTTATTTCGCGATAGAAACACGATCGAGTCGGAAATTTTATTCCTATTACAATGTCTTAAACATGAGAAAAAAGTCTAAATTTTTTTTAATGTTCCAACTACATATAGTAATTATATTCCGGAAAATTTAATGTCCTTCCCAAAATGCGTAAGTTCCGTCCGTTCTGTGGTCTGTGGTAATGGCTGTGCGGCGTGGTACTAGTGGAGCTCTTTACATCTTTTCATGTCGCCTGTGAATGTTACACATAATGGTTCGGCTTTACCTGGCTTATGGCTTCTCTGGACACGTTCCAAATTGTGAAATACGTCACTTGTATGAGTCGACATAAATATGTTCGTGTTGCACGAATATTATTTATAACACATAATACTCGTAAAACGTGTCAGCATTGAGACTCTTTTCTGTTTTGTCTGTCTGTTTGTGTACGTGTGTAAAAAAATAATAAGTTGTATCTACAATCCAATAAGGTTGCAAATAATGAGTAATTTCTTATATCAAGTAATGACAAACTGCATATTAATGCAAAGGGGTGATTTTTAAGATTTTATAAAATATAAAAAAATTTGGAGCCTATTGCTGCAGATTTCGTTTTCATCGAAGTTTCTTTCATCAAAACCGAGGCTCTTTTGAGAGTACCTACTCATATAATTTCTTAACGACTTGATTGGAGGTGATTTTCACACAACATATATTTTTATTATCGAGATAATGATTTATACTAAGATAGGATTCGATTGGTGCTGCTATAATGAAAATACTAACAAATTCTATATTTGAAACTTCAAATAAAATAATAATGTTATGTAAATATGTATATTGATTGTTAATGAAATATATAAACAGCGGTATAATGAGTGACCCAGTTGTATAGGACAAGGTCCTTCATAATATTTGTTATACAATTCACTATTGAAAAGCAAACGTTATGCAACATCAAAACCTACTCGGGCATAACGATTTTCCACTACTTCGTCTGCTTCCAAAGTATCCGATTTCCCTTTTAGGATTACCGTTCTGAGCTCTATTACTGATTTAAGGTTGCTATTCAAAGCTTTGTATTTATATTCGTATGTGTAATAATGAATAATCGCTCATACATTCATCTTCAAGAAATAATATTTCGTGTACCGTGGAGAGCATGGACATACGCAATTAAGATTATTTATGTTTGTCACCGTTATGTTTGATATTATTTATATACTCTCTAAGTTTACCCCATCTACTATCACTTGTCTACTTTTTGGACCTACAGGAAGAAATTTGTTATTAGGAATAAGCAGTGCCCTTATATATGTAAATATTAATGTGTTGCAATTTTATTGTGTGTACAAAATAATTAATGAATAAGATTACATAAACAAATACCGATAACTTCATATGTGAGATAAATACCTATCGCTCGGTAATCAAATAATCTCAAGGTGCCTGTCGGAAGGGTCATATAGTCTTCTAACAACATACAGCACGCACTTGTGTATTGTTATTAATGTCTTTCGACGAACTTTGTATTTCCCTATAACACCCTTGAATCAACAACCAAAACACAAATAATACTGAGTGCCATCAATAAAGTAGGTCGAACAACCCGGCATTTGGCGGATATCCATTCTTACATAGTATAACGTCCCGTCTGTACGGACGACACGGTTTGATTCGTAGTTCGTTATGCCCACCGTTAAAGATTGGAATAGCTTGCACGCGTCGGTGTTCCCATCGACTTATGATATTGGAGTCTTAAATTCAATTGTTGTCAAGCATTAACTTATTTTCTATAAAAACAGGTATTTATACCTTTACTTTACTTAATAAATATTTTTTATTGGTTTGTTCAATTTTACTGGTTAAACAAGGGTATCTATTAAAAGACATCCTGTTGATATTTATTTGTATAAATGATTAAGTATTACAGGAAATTTAAACATAATTTACTTAGCAAAACTGGTAGCTCTTTCATGGGTAGATGTATAAGTATTTGTACCTAATAAAATTTGTTACAATTGACACAAATGCCATATTGTAAATTAAAAACACACGTCAAAAGCATTGTTATGCAGAAAGTTTATTACAAACGTGATGATTATTTTAAGGATAAGACTGCCTGGACATGAGTTTGATATGTAGCCATAACTGCGTTCTGTAATTGTGAGTAGGACAAAAAGTCGCTTCTTCTTCAGGGACCACTCACGGTAGGGATTTGTTGAAGCGATGGCGTAGTTTGACTTTCGAAAAGTGTTTGTTAAAACCAACTTCGAATATATATTATTTTATTCCATATTATGTCATTTCATTTCATATTTTTTCATTTCATTTTCTAATGGATAGTCATAGTGACACCGAGTAATCAGCCGAGAGATTAAGATTACGGAATCATAGGTCTACTCTGTACTGCCTCTATATAAAAGAAGTGTGCCCAGTCCTAGAACGAATGAAGGCTGAACTCAAAGCGACATTTGCGACGCAATGTCTATTTACACGTACATTCTATTACTTTTTCCTCTTAGGAGTGAAAGACTAAGAAGTGGAATATACTCACGGTCCCAGAGGTATAAGATTTATTTATCTTCGGAGAGAGGATAAAATGGAAAAAATATTAAAGTATCCGTACTGTTAGTTGAATAATTAAAATGGGAAAAGGTGACGGAGGCTAGAGACCATTGAAACTGGGAATTGGTTTTTTGATTGGTAGTTTTTTTTAAATAAGATCAATAAAACGAATTAGGTTCTATTTCGTCGAGCCTAAATTGCTGTATTTTGTTTGCGTATTAACAAACAAGAACTTAGTGAAATCCTTATCGGATTCGCTTAAAAAATATAAGGTTTTGTACTGAAAAGTTTATTGTATAAATCATTTTTTATTATAGTTTTTTTTATAAAATGTCGAGTATCTATATTCCATGTTTTTTTCTTTCAAGATATTATATTTAATAGTGACGGTTGATAAATTTTCAAGCATTTTTATTAATATTTTTTAACCAGACATAGAAACACAATTTGAATTGTTATTCCATTAAAGTGTTTGAACAACTCCAATGGTTCATCACAGGATTTATTTGATTAAAGTGTTTTCTAATCACTCACTAACTTTTTTCCATCTGATGTACGGAATTCCACAAAATTTTGTATATAATGGCGTATCTCGTATATAAGCTGAAAAACGATTCTATAGTTTAGTTGATTGTGATCCTGCCTGAAGAACCAATGGACAATGTACATGAAACGCTTTAGTAGATGTAGATAAAAATTTAATTTAAAAAATAAAAATTTAAATTAAGACATTTTACAACGCCACAGTTTTAATTTTATTACAAAATATTAATATTAATAATTTAGTCCGGGGCGTGTATCACCATTTGTAGAGAAAGAAGAAATACTAAAGAAAAATTAATACATATATGAATACTCTATATAGTAATTAATTTATTAACTGCCTTACGTGAAATCAAAAATACTTTTAGCCAATAATTATCTATTTACTGTATTATATTTTATTATTATACCGTTTTTTTTTATTTTACCAACATTAAGATTCATCGGTAATGTTTTGGGTGGTTGTAGGTTCAATAGTATTAAAAAAACTCTTGAACTTGCGCGCCAAAGTAATACTTTCATAATAAAAAATTTAATAGACATAGTTTACTGTGACCGAAATAAGCTGAAGAGAAAACTTAAAAGTCGCGTTAACAACTTTGAATGTACCTTTTTCTACAGGTTTTAAACTTCTCGCTAAAATATATTAAAAAAGGTTAAATTGTGTAAATGATTATCAAGATGATCTTTTAGTTAAAAGTTTTGAAATTCTTATCTATATCAATTCAGGGAATAAGATAACACCATGAATTCATCACCAAAACCCATGATTCACTGCTGAGACTAGGTCTTCTTGGAGAATGAGAGGGCAACTACGTAAGGCTTTTTCGTCATATTATTTAAGTATACTCAGATATTTACAATAAATAGTAGGAGATATGAATTAAATAAATTCATCGAAGCTAGTTTTAATTTATATAAATTTTACACCACTAATTAATTAAAGTTATGTGAAATTTAAATCGTCGAAGATTAGTAGAGACTGCTATGCAGAATTCGTATAATATGAGTGTTGGAGTTGACACGAGTTTAAAACATTATTCTTGAGATTATTACACGCTTTATGAATGTAATAGGATTATTAATTTTAATTATCACCCTCTTGTAGATCTTCTTATTTTGCTTTGATTGTTTGCAAATGTATGAAGATTTTTGACAGTACTTCGTTGTGGTTGTAGGATTCTTTACCTGTCAGACTGATTGTCACCCTCGTTCTAGAATTAACATTGTAATCTTTAACGCGTTTCGGCTGAGGTGTCGGAAATCCGTAATAAGCCGTTCCTCCTCAAATAAACCATAATTTAATTTTATTGTGACCTGACGTTCTGTCTACGAGATACATAATAAAATAATAATAACAACAGAGATACATGGTTTTAATATCATGTAACAAATGGCAGTACAGCACTTAAAAATATTAAAAAGTAAAAATTGAATTTTCATGTAAACCATAACACTAAAAGCATCCCCACTACTAGCTCTCAGACACTACATGAAAATATAGAAATACATGAAAACATAAAAATATTCCACGGTTCGTTCTAAAAAGAGGGTGGTAGTTTTTCCGCTGGTAAAGAACCTTAGCGCCATGGAAATGCATGTTGCAATAGTACTATATTTATAAAGTTTTTTTTTAACTATAACTTATTATTCATGTTTAAAAAATCCTAAAAACGAAACCTATTGCTTGAACGTTTTTGTCCTGCTTTACAATTGAAATTCTAGGACAACAAATATAAAGCAATGAATGCTTATATTATTGTATAAATGTATAGTCCGATGTATGTTTAGATACTACAATATATTGTGATATGATAAGGTTGAAATTCATGATTGTTCCATGATCCACGTGCCATAAATTTGTTGTCGGGCCTAGCTATTTCTCGGGCTGCTATTTCGAGCTATAAATAACTGTAATTACTGGGAGGTGTGTTATTAATAAATGTGTCCGTATTTCATAATCATATTTATGTTACTTTTAGGATGTATTGAGGAGTTGGATTTTCGAATGAAACACAACCTGCCGTAATTGTCGTAAGCAATGGAATACACGTTCAACCAGTGAAATAGGAACTGTTGTATCTTTAAGTTGCTTTACCTTGGCTAGCTACAGATATACATACATACACATGTATATATTTGTGTGTGTGTGTGTGTGTACAGATTATAGTAAATAGAGATGAAGGAAAAAAATTAAAATCGAAGCTATTAAAAGGGAACATCCTAACGCCGAAGCAGCCTACTGCTTGTCGAATGGTGAATCGACCACCGGTCATCAATAAAAATAGGTAGAATTTTATGTTAGTTGCATAGCACGTAGTAGAAGCGTGTCATTCTTCAGTACCATATTCACCGTAACGGGCTTCAAAGTCCTAGTTTGTGTTCCAAATCTCAATCTAACTTTGCGCTCTTAGAGCCTTCAAGGTCTGAGGTCCGGTCCAGTTCCGAGTTGGAGACCGTATTATTAGAGCTAATATTGTTGAACCCCCAGGGTGTCTTAGGTGAGAATTGTCAAGAACTCGATTGAGATTTACTTTAATCATTCGACGGCTCCTTCGCAATTAATTTTACTTTGAAGAATTTTTACAGAGGCAATTATTATTAAATCTTTTTACGCCAAGTGAGAAGTTAATCCTGTCATGTACTACTAATCTCTCATTATTAAGAATAAATATTTTTACATATCTGTTATATTACTTTTGTGTATTCTTTAAGTTAGTTTATATTGTAGAATTACATTTTTAAATAGATATTTTATTGATTAGTATGAATCAATCTAAAGTATACCCTAAAATGTTTTAACCCATATTATTTTTATGGTATTATTATATTTTTATGAACCGGTGGATAAGACTCTCCCAACGCGCGGCACTGAGCTCGCTTATAGTCACATCCTTCTTTACTTAGGTAATTGCGACACAACCTTACTAATGAAGCTTTCCGTTACGTTTGTCTACACGCATTCAATATTTTCGCAAATACAATTAATACAAAAGCGATTCAATCAAACAACTCACCCTATAGACGTCTGCAAACAAATAAATAAAAGCTTTCCTGCCCGCTATCCCCTCGAACGGATCAGAAAGCCAATATCCTTCTCAAAGCGTATTTCGACAACCGCAATCGCTCTACATTAAGAGACACGGACATAAAGATGTCTAGGGACGCATTCGGTGTAATAAAATTCAGCAATTACTCCTACCGTAGCGATTCCGCAATGCAGGGAGAGAAAATCGCACGTTTTCGGAATCGAAACTGACGAACGCTTGATGATATGGAATGAGATTTACCCAGTATTCTTCATATATTTTTTATTATCGGAAATAAGTAACGGGTGAGAAATTTATCTGGTGTTAATATGTTCGCTACAAAATATTACTATGACAAACAAAGAAATGGTATTCGAAGTCTCATCATGACCAGTCCTACTACTGAACAATGTGAGTGCTAGTAGGTTAGTTTACTACTTGAGTGCGAAATGGTAGACTACAGCTTTGAGACCGGCACAGTTATTGTCGAGTATGCAGTTTTGCTTCACCGAATTAAGTGATTATTAATTTGTAGACATGTGTCTAAAATTGCAACCATATTCTTTTACTGTCAGCAGAAAAATAGTCAAAAATTTATATCTTTTTTTACATTAAATAAATGTTACTATAAAACACAATCCCACCTGATGTGGTGGTGATGAAGTCTAAGATGTTGAGACTCCATCGTAAGTAGGTGGGAATTCCGACGCGGGCAAGTTATTCCAGTCTTTTACAGTGCTCACAACGACTGACAGAGGTGACGTAAGGATGGATACCCGCCGTACGTCGAGTTCCTTGGTGGAGGAATGGCGATGGAGGAATTCTTTGGAACAATTCCTGTGCACACTCTCATTAGTTTATCCTACAGAAGACCGAGAGACCGTGTAATAACGTATTCAAAGAATGTGATACAATTATTTTTGTGTCTTGTGTGTTTATACAATTAGGTAACTAACCACATATACGAAATTTCTTCTTTTTTCGTCCAGAAAATTCAGAGACATAGGAACAACTAGATAAACGGATTCTATTGCACAGAACCATAGTAGGTTGATTTATTAATTTCCGTCCAATATTTCCCGTTAAATTAAGTCAGATTTACCCGGATTATGTCGTTCCTAACGGATGTATGTTTGGGAAATGTCATTTCCGTATTGAAAGTACGTTTTCATATTTACGCCGAAGGCATCTATCCAATCTGTATTTTAAATATGTAAAAAATTTACTGAAGTTATATGGAATAAAAATTTTTGACTGTCCTTAACATCGTTCTAGCTTTTCTCGACTAGTTTAATAATGGTAAATTGTCAACGCCACACCTGGACGGACGTAGATTGGCCAAGAACGCAGCGTAAAACCCTCTAATTAATTGGCTCTGCGACACTCCACCCGAAACACGTTAAAATGTAGTTACGTGTTCCATACACGGGTTCCGAAAACATCAAAGTGGTTTCGCAGAGTCTCTATTACACTTCAACACTAATAAACAATCGCAGTTACACTCGTTTCTCTGCTTCGTAAAGAAGACTCTTCGCCTTAGTAATCGAAATCTGAATGGCCCGAGGGTGGTTGTCAAGTGTATTCACTATAAATCGGGACGGCCCGGCCTGCTATTTATACTGATTTCAAGGATTTTTCGATATATATTTTACGCCTTTCGCTTCAGTACAGCAATCCTCAGAAAACAATAGAACAATACATGACGCAGTTAATAAAGCTAACGTGTGAACGATATTCGTTTTACGCAAAACAAGGGCGATAGTCGCCTAATGTACTACAGGTGGTCCTTATCAGTTTGTATAGCCAGGTTTTATAGCCGCGATTGTTTTTCGTCGGACCTTCTTAACAGTACTTTACGGTTAATATAAATTGGTGCTTAATCCAGACAAGTAAGAAGCCTTTCCACCTACTTACTTACCAGCACGTGCGAGGTTGACTTGAACTCGAGGATTAATGGAGTCTCACCGCAATGCTTAACGAATGTGTCACGACTATTTGTTACGCATACATACAATGTTTATCTTTAACTTGTTAATTGGTAGGCAGAATTTTAGGGCAAGGGCTCAGTTGACGGTTTTATCAATTACAAGCTACAACTATGTCAGGTATTATCTTAATCTCAAGTATTATTATCTAAAAGTGCATAGTCAGATAGACAAACGGACATAAAATATGCAACAGAATATAAAAAAAATATTAGCTACTTCTAAAAATCTTTATATACAGGTTTGATTCCGTTACAATTGTTTATTAGGATATAGATTTTAATCTGTTGTAAATTGTTCCCCATTTTTAGGACAGTTCATCATTTGATGGGCCTCGCGTGCAATGGGTATAGGATTCGATTTCCGGGACTTGACTGTTTATGATGTCTCATTTATATAGGTCCATGTCACTCGTAATACAATAATTTTGTGGGAAAAATTTATTTTACCAAGAGAGTTCATTGAAGCACAGTTGCCCAGCTTTATGTAACTCAATATTAATTGATATCGGTTTTCGATTCAATAGGTCTCCGTGTCACATACAGATACGCAACATATTGTGCACTCACATAGTAGGTATATTGTAATGGTTTTCCTATTACATCTAATCGACAATAGATGATTCCACTATCAATTTCTTAAATTATCTTGAATATTTTCGGCTTAGATTAGAGATTACGTTGGATATATTATCACCATAACCGCGTAGTTGGTGGGCAAATCAATCCATGGACGTTGAAGCCAAATCCAAATAGATTCACACTTGCATTTGCGTCAGAATAGAACTGTGATTATGATTTTATCCTGTAATAGAATAGGTATAAAGGTCCGTGTGTTGCAGAGCCTAAGAGCAGATGAACTATGTGCTCGCTTACTTCTACTGTATTATATAAATAGGGCCGTTTTTCCTATAGTTTTGGTTAGACTTCCAGGTCCTGAGCCCACTGCTCTGGTAGCACCATGTTGCTTTACCGTTTTATGCATCTGTGATCCTCTATTATGAAGAAAAATTACTTTATAGGATAATTTAAGCGTTTGTCTTTTTATCGTGTGCTGTTCTCGTATTGTAAAGGATGAGAAAATATAAAATACACATATAAAGTTTGGTGGAGAAGTACAGGAAATGAAAACTAATATGGTATTACTTACTAAGTCCCTTCTCTTTGAGTAACTATTCAACTTGGTGCTCACGTCATCCTGCCATCATTGCACCATTCGCCAAAGAATGATGTGAATCGATTGAATTTGTAGCAATCCTTCACGGTCCGATTCTCACGATCTTTGTCGCTCACATACAAATTCTGAGCTCGTCAGACTATAAAAAATAAACTTTAAATATCAATAGGAAATATTATTTTAATAACGTGCTGCATAGAATCCCACCACATGCGACAGAAATCTCGTTTACATATGAATTTTCATACTAAAACAGTTTTTTTTCTGCCTCGTTTGAAATGTAAGTAATCATCTAACACATCGCTGTATTATTACATTATGCTAGAGACCTTTGACGAGGTAACGGTTTTATTTCGAGTGGGACATATATCTGCCGCCCAATTAATCGCGTACGGATGCGTCAGGACGTCAGAAAGTACGTATACAGCGTTACGTTCGGTACAATTACGAGTAGCAGCTCAAGACATATGCCTGCATTCGCCTTAAACCTGGTGCCAGTTGCCGCACAGTCGCCACAGTAAACACTCCATTACTTAATTAACTGCTCTTCCATATATTTTCAACTTTTCCTTCACACCGAACTATCGATGATAATTACGTTATGCGTAATCGCTGCTTCTCGGCCGCTGCTAATTATAAGATCCCACTATGCGTTGCGGAGGTGCTGGCTGTTTAGAATAAAGTAGTAGTGTAAGGCAATGCATATGAAGATTGGCCTCTCAGTGTACACATATAGCCATTCCTTAGCTAAATTTTAGATCACATCAAAGATATATTATACAATATGTGTATACGAATATATGTGGACGTCTACGATACACCGAATATTGTCTGCAAAGTGTAAATCTGTCTCATATACATGTGTAGGTATGTGTGTGTGTGTGTTAACACGAAACGGCTTCGTAACGTTATAGTCATAGATTTTTTGACACGACCGATCATATACTTAACGTTGGCGTCGTAGTGATTTACGGGTAGGATTGTACATACATACAAATACCCGTATGTTGAACATGTTCATATTTCAATGCAAATATTGAACAACATGTTTGTGTACATTCTATGCGCATTGTGTTGACTTTTGCAATTAATCGGTCGAATGCAGTCGGTTCAGTAGATCAAGCGAAATGCCAGCTGTATTAATATACACGAAGCTATTGACACTATGCATAAATATGTCACGGTGTTATTAAATCTCTCAATGCATTGATTTGCTACATGCGATAAAAGAACATACGAAGAATATATGAATATATAAATATAATATATTTTCATCCTGAATGGAATACAGATAAAAAAAAATAGTTATTATGCATTAAAGGAAATGGAGAGCGACTAAACAGGGTCAAATTAAAATGAATCGTAAAATAGGTAAATTAATTTATACCTTTAAAATTCACTAACGGCTGCAATCGCTGATTACTTTCGAGTGATCTCTGTATTTAGAACTATTCGAATTTTGTATTCTGAGCAACAGATGACGCCTATAAAGAATAAAATCATATAAAAATATATGGTTAAAAGTTGAGATAAATTACGTGTATCATCATTCAAATAATAAATAGAATACAAATTTTACAAAGATGTTTGTTTGTTTGTTTGTTTTCAGATATTTGACAATTACTACCACTTCCATCACAACACGGTGGTGCGACGATCAGCGTTCCCAGCGCACGAGCACCACGGTCGTCTAGAAAACGACTCGCGCGTGCGCTGGGCCAAACAGCAGAAGCTTCTCTCCAGAAAGAAGAGAGACTTCCAGCAGTTCAAAATCTTATCCTCCACAGGTAACCTTTTTTTTTCATTGTAAAATGATTATAGTCGTCGACAGCTTTTTTACTCGAAGGAATCAAGAATACAATGCATAGGTATGATAAAGGATTTTTGCCAACCTCTAAATAGTTGATGTTATGTTTCCCTATTATTCGTAGTAGATACATCACACTGCTAACCTCATATAAACGCTACTTCTCTCTAGTTTAATAAATAATAATAAAATCGACGACTAAAACGGAACCAAACAGCTTTTAAAACTATCACATTACCAAATGGAAGCTTCGTTTTGCTCTGTATTGTATACGCTTTGACCGGGTGGCCTTTGTAACGTCAGGAAAGGAAATTAAATATAAGTATTCCGCTGCGAAGTCTCCTTTACATTAATCTATATTCTTTGCTCGAACATAATGTAATATTTTTACAATATAGAAATAGCATCCGGGCGCATTTTATATAGAATAATAACATAAGATCTGTGCGTCTATAGGTAAACGTTAATACCCAGGCGTTAACTCGCGGTAACAATTTCGTCAGTTTCGTTGTACCTTACAACAGAGTCATTCGCTATCAGGTGGTCGGGGATTCAAGGCCGAATCAAGTGTGATAAGTACCCTCCTGGCTGAACTGTATGGAGGACCAACGCAACGAATATGTGGATTTATTATATCGGGTATTGCGGACTAGTGCCGTATATGTTTAAATTGTTAGAACGTTAGAAAATAGTTATCAAGAGTCTACCTTGTGCTGGCTATGTAATGTGGACAATTTTAATTCATTATCATAAACCAAAACTTCTGGTCTCTCGTTCTCTTGTTTATGCTATGAGAAGAAATGGCGCAAAGAAATGCTATAATTATATTATCTCAACACATATTAACCATGTATCTCTAGATGCTTAAGATAATTTTTATTTTGTAGCTGAAACGAGGTCATCGGAAGTGCCCTCGCCATCATCAGCGTCAAAGCGTGATACAGGGTTCAAGGTGCACAACAGCAGAGTCAAAGGCCGGCCGCGGTCTGCCGACACAAAGTTTTATTTGAACGACCCTAAATGGCCACACATGTGGTATCTGGTAAGTCAATACAGTTCTATAAAAATTTTAAATCATTGGAAATCTTTTTTTTTAATGTTCCAACACACAAGCCAGTCTTTGTTGGTTGGAACTTTTTAAAGAATCTACGCTCAATTATCATTAGCTTTGACGA
>PDGT01000050.1:1600533-1647347 GCA_003671415.1 Megathymus violae | reverse complement strand
TCAAAGTGTGTAAAGTTGGCGGCTTCGCACCTCACCAGGGCAGTGGACAATCGCCTTAACCTCTCTGATTGTGAGAGAAGACCAGAGACCAGCAGTGGAACAAGTACCGTTTGTAATGAATGAGTGAATGAAGATTTATAAAGGTGTTAAAATTAAAATCAGTAATGCAATCTTCATTTTCCTTTCGGAAACCTAATTCTCAATTTTACACATTTTATTTGTATCGGAAGCAATTTTTATCAGGCGTTTTATAAAATTTTCATGTCAACACATTGAAATCATGAATAAAAATGTAAAAACTGCATGTTGTTTTTGATGTTTTTGATAGAGGTGTCTTTGTTTTTAACTGTGATAATAATATGTTTATCTTCATAATACTAACACTCCGGGAACATACCAGACTAAAACGGCCAATCGTCCATGTTGACCACTGTGCGGCTCACGTATAGAGAATGTGCTCCTCCATAGCACATTAAACATAATTTCTGTAAGATAATCATGTTCTACACATTTTGAAGTATCCGAGTACCTTCATATCATGAAGGTTGATTGTTTTGATATTTATAAACATACGTGTGTAATTTCAGCTTGTAATTACAATTGTGTGTGTAATTACAGTTAATTTAAGTTTAACTCTCATCGTTTAAATCATACATCGTAAATTGATTGCTACCCTCGTATTTTAATGTAGAAAACCTACGCCAATGCTTGGAAATAGTTCCTGCAATGTTTAAGTAATAGCGATTTTTTAATTCTGTAAATTAGACATATATTAATTTGTTACAACAGGTGCATCGGTTATCAAAATTGTATTTATTGTCTTCTTATAGAATGCCCATATTAACTTCTCACCCCGCGGAAACAGATTCATTTCCAAGGAATAAAAAGTATCCTAGATTATGACCTAAAATATATGTTACTAAAATGCCAAGTATTATCCAAATCTGTTCGGTGGTTTTATTTAAGTGGTTACATTAAAATTTTCATAAATATTTTACATACAGATTCGATCTCGTTTCAGTTTTATTATAAGTATAAATATTAATTTTTAATATCTATCCATTCTTAACACGTTTATTCCTCCGTAGAATATCCGTTTTACCCCTGCGGGCGTAATCATTCCTACCTACGGTCGAAAACCTGAATATATGTTGTGCACGCTAGGATGATTTCTTTTAGTCTTTTCCGTTTATTAAAAATTGGTCTGGAAGATAATGATATCAACGAGCCCGGTTTTAACTAACCTATATGAAATCTGTATAATATATAACAACTCCTTGTTCTTTGATGTACAATAAACTATTATATGGAATTGAGACATGTCTCGAGTAAATATCATACGTCGCCTAGCGCCTCGTACTTATCTATTCGTCTCCGTATCGATAATATTGTTTCTCATTATACCGCTACATCTTAATGTAAATAAAAAGTACTCAATGTATGTTCAAACTAATTATGTTTAATAGTATGAGCTCCGTTTCTTGATATCATGGTTATTGAAGTTTTAATAAAGTTCTGTGTAGCGTTCTCATTTTACCAACAGACTCAACTAAGGCCAGCTTAATAAAGTAAAATAATTACGTAAATTTTAAATATTCAATATTAAAAAGTATGAGAAATAACGTTAGAATTACTAAAGAGTTATGTTGCTGAATAGGTTTTTAATTACGACTCCAATGTAAAAAATACTGGATCATTGAAACTGAGTCTCGCTCTGCCTGTCATCATGTTGGTTAAAAATGTTTATACTGTGAATATTTCAATTTTATTCAAGTACCTTTGATTTTCTAGTCTCGCTTATTTAATTCATAATCAGTTATTTTCTGTTTTTTTTTTTTTTTTCCTTTTTGCCCCAATTATTTGTACCAATTTTTACTTTCAGAAACACCCGAATGTGCTTGAAGACTTACATCAAGAGACACAATGTTTTTAGACGTTTATATGTCGACAACTTTACTTCTTGCGTACATATAACATCGAATATACAACTTCATTCGACTGGAACAATTATCCTAACACACACACACAGAGCCCACGTCCATCCGGAATATTGTATATTTTAAATGCTAAAAGAATTTTTCAAATATTTACCGTGGTTCCAAAGATTACCTTTCGCATGTACAAAATTCGCACTATTTCTTTTTAAGCGTGCAAGTCAAATAGATTTGATTTCCTATTATAATCAATATTAGTTTAGTAAGTTGTACTTGTAGTATTGCTACATATACCAAAAACTAAACCGATAAGAAACGATATTCTATATGCGAAATGTTTACGTCTTTGGAAGCGAGACATTTATGTCTTCTGCCGGTCACTCACATTCGCGCGAATACGCGAACCTACAAATGTAGGACGACCTTCGCAAATGATTATGCGAAGTTTTTGATGCATTCGTGGTTTTCCAAGCTGTGTCGGTTTTTGTCGCACATCAAAGTTCGCAAACTTCGAACATTCGCGTAGTCTCCCACATATTCGTGCGACCAGTTGCGCACACGATTGCATAGGTGATAGATGTCTTCATTTTTCGTAGTTTGCAGCGTCTACTATAATTACTATAAACTTAACTACTAATACGTACTATAGTAGTAGTTCCAGCTACTCTTTATATTGGAAATGGATGAAGTGTAGGGGGGTGCGCAAATAGATTTGCATACTCATATGCAAACCTATTTGCTTATCAGTCCCTCACATTCGTGCAAACATTCGTACAAATTTCAAACCTTTGCGCGCATGTGGATCACCGGGGTTAGACATAGAAATGACTGACTAGGACATTATTATTATTAAATGCACCCTTAGAATGAAAGGGACTTAACTCAAAAATTGTAACTTATGGGAAATGACGAAGAAAGTTTTCAAAAATGTATGGTCTTGAGTAAATTTAAAAAGACTGATGTATGAGGTTTTCCCTTTTTCCCTTTCTCACTCATGATTCGGGCTCTTTTTCACCATGGGGTTTTAGAGTAGGCTTTTTTAAGTAAATTTATAGTAAAATCTGGAATTTCAAAAATTTTGAGTTAAGTCACTTTCATTCTAAAGGTGCGAAATGTATTGAACCCTTGAGTTGTGTGAGTTAAGTATTTGTGTTATTATTTTGGCCCAAGAACAAGAATATGGTTGATTCGCACATAATCAGGTGATTGAGTAACCTCCAGGACCCTTTAAGTTTTTATTTTTTGATGAGGGTGGTAAATTATCATCGTCTATAGACAATCGTGGCACCAGTGTTGTCAAGGAGGTGTTGCTGGCCATGAAGAAAGTGATAAATCCGCTTTTAATAGCTTTTATATTACATGGTTTTATAGCATTGCACAATGTTAGCTAAACAAGCGGGTTAAACTTTACCTCTTTGCAAGAGTTTCGTCGGAATTTCACTGAATTATATAGGATTCAGTGGCCTTAAATGGATGACGCCTTACCATTGTTCGTTGTTAAAAAGGCACACACCACAGGCAGGGCAGGTGGCTTCTGTGTCACCTCTATCATCTGTCTAGTCCGTAACTAGCAGTTAAATTCATGGCCATTGTTTGTTGACTTATTTTAAAATAAATAAACACAATCGTAATGCATACATACCTATATACATTATAACCCAAATTGTCCCGCTGCTGGACTCGGCTCACATCCACTCACAATGCCAAAAGGCCATAGCCCGCCACAGGTTGGTAGACTTCACCCACTTTTGAAAACATTATGAGGAACTTTCAGGTATGCAGGTTTCCTCAATGTTCCTCTGCTCAAACCATTATGCTGCCACTGCTATGCATACATGTACTGTCTCCATACATATACTGTTTCCTATAGCAGAATCTAGAGAGGTTTGCTAGCTCAATACATAAATTGATTGGACTGTACTAAGGACTACATGTAAATATTTAAAATGTATTCCCGTTGAACAAATTTAGGTATATGGCGTATAAAGTATCGATTTTAATTTCGTGACATACGTTTGACCCATTCAATTTTTCGTATCGGTCGCAGCAACTATTTTGTACATACATTTTCAAATTAAAACCATCCCTCTCCCACAAGGCAGCGCATTGCTTTTATTTTGAATACAAAAATGTTCTTTTAATTTCGTGTAGCTGCACACGAGTGACACAACTTTTAATTTTATAAAATAATAGTTTTATTTTAAAAGCATATAGAGTTTAATGATCTAAAATTCAGTCTTCTGCTCGGGTATCTGGGTTTGAAACTTTCACGCAACAACACACCGCATAAATTTACATATATTTACATTAGGGATGGTATGAATTTGAAATTTCGGACACGGATAAGGACACGGATATATGAATAATATTTTAACGGCTTCGGTTACGGTTATGGATATGAAACTATTTTGGATTATCCGATTGTTTCGGATAATTTCGGTTACGGGTATTACATTATTAACGACTTGGAAAAAAACATTATGTATTAACAAAATCTGACTTTGTTTCTAGGTTTTATGTGGCATTATAATCATAGAAACAACAAATTAAATAATAAAAACTATCTAAAATTAGAACATGCGGCTAATGTAAAGGCTCGGTCAGCGTAAACTAGTCATAAGGTGCTTTATTTAGACTCTGCCTCTATCCGAAATTATCCGAAACATTTTTATCGGATTTGGTTACTATTTCGGATATATTTTTATTTCGGATATCAGATAGTTTCGGTTACGGTTACGGAGCTCCATGACATCGCTGATTTACATACACGTCATTGTAATAAAATGTTCAGTATTTTTTTATGTTGTCAACATTGAATTATAAACTAAACATATAGAAACGAACGTTACGTACGAGTCGAATCGGTAATCGAATTACGTATCGAAATGTAATTAATTTTGAATCAATTCTTTTTTTGCAAAAGGGGCGTAGAGCAGGAACGGCGTGTTGACCTAATGAAGGAAATACAAATTCTTTAGGAACATTTTATTACGTTGTAAGGACATATTGTGTTTTTACTTTAAAATTTAATTATAAAAATTTTTCAACATGTTTATTCTATATAAAAACTTGTAAAAATATTTAAAACCAATAACTAAATCATACGTGTCCATCATTAGAGTTATTTAATTTTTTTATTCTATGAGGTCACTTTCAAGCTTTGAAGTTTTGGACTGTGGCGGCAATTTAAAAAGCTTTTATCTTTTAAACAGATCACTTTGATTCAGATGTGATAACTTGATTGAAATAAAATTGCGTTGTCGGGGATATTTTTGATTTCTTTGTGAAGGAAGGAAGGGCCTTAATATCTTTATGGCGGCTTTTTGATCTAGTTACTACCAAATAACCATAACGACAAACCATATTAACCTAATTTAAAATGCCGCACGTTTTTTTTTACCAAGTTGGAGCAGTGCGCTAGCCAGTCATAAACATGAGGGAGTAAAATTAATTTTGTTACTGGTTGTTAATTGGCTGGGTTACCCATCTAAGGTAGCAAAATTTCTTGAGCGCTTACGTACATCAGAGAGCACGTTATACCATTGGACCTCGCTGTTATCGTTCGATAGTAGCCCTTAAGACATCTCGCAGAACGTCCGATCACATGTGAGCTTCAAATCCGTATTACGCTTAGCGGAGAATGCTTTAGACCTTCACAATGACCTGGAGACCAGTGCCCTACAATGGGGTGTTAATAAATAATAATGTTGGTTCAACGACCTTTGAAAACACAGAGAATATTAAGGATATTTTTCATTACCGAAACAATTATAAGCAAATTTAAGGACATCGCTTACAAAAATCAGAGATGCGCATAAAATCTAAATACAGGTTCCTCAGGCACACAGTTTTATTTTAAGGGTTCCCCATGCCATGGTAAATGGCCATCATATGGCTCGTTGGCTGTCGGTTGGTTACTTCAAAAAACCTCAAGTCCCAGGAGAATCGTGCCAAAAATTGCACTATTGCCTCTTATTGATCTACATATGTAATTAAGTAAAAACTCTAATTCTTCTTTTAAAATAATATAGTAATTTATTTTTTACACAGAATCGAGGAGGTGGGTTAGATATGAATGTGATACCGGCGTGGCGGGAAGGCATTACTGGTCGTGGAGTGGTAGTCACCATCCTCGATGATGGGCTAGAGACAGACCATCCTGACCTGGCAGCCAATTATGTAAGTCCTTTAACATACTTTATTTTGTTTAAAATAAAAAATTATAAGTAATTAAAAACATACGAGCTTTATACAAATATATTAACGCTTATTTAGGCTTCTTTAACTCCCAACTCACGAGCTAGTTGAGTTCGTGTTGAACACTTGCAAACATTGTCAAAGCCCTACTGTTTCGCTCTCAATAACTAATATACTGAGGGTCTAGTCAGTATAATTGTATTTTCGTTATTAGAAAGTTCAAAATGGGTGGTGCTGACATAATTACGAATCAATGACTTACGTCATTCTGTACATTAAACGTTTTAATGACAAAATGTTATATTCCCTAAACCCTCAACTGAAAATGTAGTGAGTTGTAAGCCCACCATTTATTGTCTGGCCAAAGACGAACTATGTAGATATAAGAGCAATTGTTTGAATGTGTACTATATCGATTGATAAGCGCTCAAGATAAGAATCAATATTCAGAAGCGCAGAATGACTTCAGAAGTCATTCAACCACTAGTACTATACATATAATATATTTGTAGGTAATGCTAATGCGATTGATAATGATCTTCAAGTAACTCAGTTTACTTAGTTGTTCGGATGGCGTTCGATACGGTTCATTTTACGATTAATTTTCGGTTTTATAATTTTCATAAACGATTTGCCAAATATGGTTGGTATTGCTCGTTGTCAATTATTTGTAGATAAATTGAAATTATTAAAAAAAATAACTGTTACGGGGAGGAGGCTTGCATAAAATTCTTCGGTGAGATTTTTAAAACACGTATATTTCTCGTAATTGTACAGTGGTTGTGATACGCGGCTTGCTATTGGTTCATGTCGCCGTGACTGTAGCAACGGGAGCACAGATAACTAATGGCATAGATAAATGGCGTAGACAATAACTTTAAAAATGTCACAGAATTGTTTACACGTAAAAAGGTGATGCTTAACGAAACTGAGTGCTCGATCATGTAATTTATTTGCACGCAAAATCCTGTGGAGTACGATTATCGAAAGACCTTGAAAGTGTCGCAGTAATCAAAATCCTACATAACATCTTCGTAAGAAGTACGTTGGAAAACATTTTGGTTATATGGACTCTACATGAAATACAATAAAATAAGTGGTCACATGGAAATGCATTCGTTTTCCGCTCATTTTGCAACCGATCCGCTCCTCGTGTTAATTCATTTTGATCTAGATTTTCGGCTTTGTTTAAAAATAACAACTACTTGTGTATGCTTCCACCTGAATACGTTTAAACGGTACCTACTAATAGATCTCCGTTCGTTTACTGTTAACGAGGTCTTGCGGTTTATATTTTTTGCCTGCCTCATCGCGCCGCGCGTGACCCATCCCCCACGTTTGACTGTTTATTCAGGTTATCTCCGTCTTGCAACTGAAACAAATCAGTTAAAGCCGTGTTTTACAGGTAACTAGCACTACAATGCTTGGAAGCAATAATTGTATTTCAAAGTAGGCTTCTACTTTGAAACTATTATCGTTGTAATAATATTTATTTAGTAAATTGCTTGGAGATCGTGAACTACGCTTGCAAAAGCGAAAGTTATTTCAAAGTATAATTATTTTCAAGTGTAATTATTCCAAGTTATATAAAAGAAAAATTAAAGTCCATTTCGACTTTTATTAAAAACATACAATTATTATAAATATGTATATACATTATATCCTGCTAAATATCTTATGATATAAGAGTTTATTTTTTCTCCCATATAAAACTAAAATTAATTAATCAAGGATTATCTTCATAATTTATGTCACTACTACGCTAACAACCGTGTGAGTAAAATTTAAATAAATGTTCCTTTATTTGCTGTATCTGGAAAACACCCCACAAACTATAATTACTGGATAAATTACGTGGAAAATTTAGTTCACGCTTAACAGTAAACTAATAAAAATTGCTCTAAATTTACTATTTCCAACCTTATTGAAGCAGTAGTGAAGAAAGGTTTATAATCTTTGTTATGCGTTAAAAGTCAAATTACTACTGACGAAGGTTTCTTAAATTTTTACACTAAAACGTAACATGTATCTTTGTATACTGCAGTTCTTTTAGAATCAACACTTTGTGTATTATGTTAAACAATTACAGAGTGACTTTATAAAGGATTTAAATATTTTTACAACTTTTTGGATTATCTCGACTTTCGGCTTTGTCTCTGCTTAAATTATACGGATGTCCTTGCTGCAAGGATTTTGTAACGTATACACAGATTGTTCAGTGTCATATTCAAGTATTCTACCACAAATTTGAAAAAGCGTTCTAAAATTACAACTATAATTGTGATCACACATAATAGTAAGAATCATGATTATAATTCGCTGGTCAGTCAATATATCGAGTTTAAAAATACATCAGCATTATTGACATACTACAATAGTATCAAGAGGTTTAAATGTGACATAATGGTAAATTTTAGTCGGAATTTTAACAACAATGTACATATATGGACATGTTTTTTAATTTTTTTTTCTAAATACATATTTTCCGTATAATCATATATTTTTGCTACATAGGTGCTAACATCGAGCTTGACAGCACAAAATATGTAGCAGTATTAAGGTGCTTGGCCAATGCAGTGCGCCGCTGCCGCAGTTATAGACTCGCCTGTTCACCAATTTATAAATGCATCTTTACTTTTTTACTAGCGTATGATCGCGGTTTTTCTTCGCAAATATTACATGCGTAGATAAAACTGCTGTTTATCGCTACGCGTCAAAAAACCCATTGAAGATGCATTTACAAACTCGCATATGTAAACGTTTTATTAACTAATATGTTGTAAAAATAAAAACATTTTGCAAATTGATACTGAAATATGAAATCACGGTGCGGCCCGCGATGATAAATTGTGATCGAGTAGGTATCAGAGCATAGCGATAGGTAAATACGCGCAAATCATCTATCAAATCTGAACGGCTACAACGAGCGGAGGACGAGGAGGTTTCGGAGTGACGGTTGAACAAAAGCGGTCGAGTTTCAAATTACACGATTCATCCCGCTGTGTGGCTTTAATCTCAGTGTTGGCATTCGGAAAAATGGGTAATTGGGTCGCTGTTATTACAAACGAAAGCGATATGGGCGCACTGTTTCGAAACGGTGCATAGCCGCTCATATCGCATCCGTTGAGATTCATCAGCACGGCCGCGCTCCAATCAACCTCATTATACCAGTCAGTATTTTTGATTTTTCATGAGCATCAAATTCAATCGTCAATGTTCCAGAACTGTGTAGCGTTGATTATAACCATATATGCTGTATCTTAAATGCATTTATGCGCGCTAAGCAGCTTAGAGCTGAATTCACGGTGTGAAAAGTAAAGTAATGAATTTGAAGTCTCCCTTCACCCTAATTGTTTTTCCCCACTTCGGAAAGGAAAGTAGCATACTTCGAAATTCTGTGTATTGTTTGCCAACCCTTAAGTACTTATCCAGCGATGTGGTCTATAAGTTAAATGGTCCTCACTTCAAAGGAAAACTTGATAATGGCTGTGAGGCAATAAGTGACTTATGGAGGTTGATTCCTTTAGTTGCTTTAGGGTGATATCGGGTATATACTTGTACGTCTCGATGACTAAGTAGGTCAGATCAGACAAGAGTAAACTGATACCCCGGAGACATGCTTTTACACTCGCATGTAATATGTTAACATAATTTTAATATGTAAATATCAATGATTAAAATAATCACTGAGTGCAATTTATATTTAATATAAGTATAATATTTTAATGATATTAGTAATAATTCTACGTATGAATTAACGAATTTGACTAAGTAAACTGATCGTTATTTGTAATTAGTAACAGCTGAGACGGATAGGTACCTAGACGAATTATTCTCTTGAAAAAATATTACGTGCCTTAAAATAGTCAACTACAGATTTTTCAACTAGATTTCATGCCGTAATACAAATATTTTTTTACGTATGTTAAAGAACAATATATCCTTTTCGTTTACTATACACCGAAGGTCTCTGATAGATTGCAGTTTTAGTAATGGGCCCTAAGGAAGGATTTAAACTAGCTGGAAGGTTCGTACGGACTATTATAATAGATATAGTTGATATAAAGTCTAGCCTGTACAGCTGTGCTAGCTGATTTGATATAGTTGATAGTAACAGGCGTTATTTTGCCGTTAAATTAATAGTAATTTAATATTATAATAGACGCATACAACAACAAAGTGGTACACCTATACATACCACAAATCGAATGCCAACGTCCGCGTGTTTGACGAGACTTTATATATTATCGATGAAACAAAAAAATCGTTATGGATTAAAGTTTACTTAAGTAACAGAATTACTTAGCATAATTAAACTTATCCATTCAGATCTATTAAAATATTTACGCGAATAAAGTTGCGGACAGTTATTCATTACCGTGAAACAGCTGTGATCGTATTTTATTGAGTTGATTTAACTTCAGTTACATTGTTTTTTCTTAACGACAACTTAACTTACTTGTTCATTTAATCATAATGTATAGAGTAAACAGATATGTAATTTTAAAATTTATTATGCTATTTATTGTGTTAAATAAATTGTGTTAAATATTAATTGTGTACGATATTTTACCATCATGGTGATCCATCGACTTTGATAACGGAAATGGACCGATCTAGATATTGTATCTAGCAACAGTTCAGCAGATGTAAGCGTTCACACATTCACACAGTCGCTCTAGGATTCCCTATGATCCGAGAACAAACACGTATCTGTCACATAAATGTCCATCCCGACCGGGATACAGAGACCTGTCGTTTGGCAAGCAGGGTAACTTTCAACTGTGGGGCTACGGGGTCGTCAAAGTAAATAAGTATGTACATATATATATATCACAACCGGTGCCACAACCATCATTGATATAAAGTTATATGTTCTCAGGATCCAATGGCGTCTTACGACGTGAATTCCCTGGACTCCGACCCCCAGCCACGGTACGACATGATCGACTCCAACCGCCACGGAACGAGATGCGCCGGAGAGGTCGCCGCGACCGCGAACAACTCATTATGCGCAGTCGGTGTCGCGTTTGGAGCTAGTGTTGGCGGTAAATCTATACTACCTATAGTAATACTATAAAGAGAGAGTGAACATTTTGTGATTTTGTGTGTATGCGGAAAGTAATTGCCGAAACCACGGCAACTATTTAAAAAACACATATACGTATACATAAAGTTAATATGTATATTAAGTCATTGTTGACATCGGACAATGTCGGGACGGGCCGTTTGTATTTCATAAAGATACATTTCGAAAATATTTTAAATTAACTTTCAAACAAGTCCACCGGGTAAATCGTGTTATTCATTCATGGTTTATCGTTGGATGCCTAACATCAATTCTAATCATATTTTAGTTTTAACACCGCCGTTACACTATATTTATCGCTGCGAATGAACCGTCAGTACAAGCTTTACTTTCGAATCGATATTAGAAGTAAAAAATAACGTACATAATTGTATTACAAAATAATTAAATTATTTTGGGCTAGCAAACTGCCCTCGCTTCGCTTCAAAAACCTTACGCTTAAAAAAGCTATTAAGTGATGCTTACTGCAATACATTAGTGAAAACCAGAACGAAATCGGATAAGCCATTTCCGAGATCAGTGCGAACAAACGCATAGATAAACAGACAAAAATTCTAACAACTATTGTTTTGGATTCTATCGCGTCAATAAAACTCCCTAATAGTAGTATTTCTCATATATCCTTAATATACAGAAAGCGATCAGTAAGAATTTTATTATATGTATAGATAGACTGATAGATTGGGTTTGGAATTCTAACTAGTACAGATAGACCATAACATCTAAAGTTCTGCTTTACAGACTGCCTGATTGAGCCTCTTGACTGATTGACAAAAATATTTTATCCCAACATATATATTTTTTCGTCTTCAATATTCTGTGGAAATCTTCTTTAAATAGGGTTCTGAGATTTTGGCTACTACGAGTACTAGAGAGCAAGACATTATATATACTTATCAAAAAATACAGAAGAAGACACCCGACTTTAATTTAATTATTTTATTACTGCTAATAGTTGTTTGTGTTTAAGGAATAAATATTTTTTATCTCCCTAAACTTTAAATTTGAATAATTAACGATTTTGTGTTCATAAATCTAACACATTGGTATAAAATTCTAACATAATATTTTCTAATTCATTGTTTCATGTGTATTCATAAGATGGCGCTTCCCAAAGTATTATGAGTAACGTGTTTAAAATTTAATCCCAGTGTCATAGCTTCACGGTTCATTGATGAGCCTATCAAAGTGTATTTACTGGAAGCAAACAAGTTTACATTCGGTGCTAGGAAAAGGCGATGTTGCTTAATAATTTACATTATGAAGTTGCATTTGACGGCTTTATCGACAATTTGTGCAATATTGGGTATTGGGATAGATCAAATAATTTTCAATCACAAGATGTTGCGGGATACCTACGGGAAATATGCTGAGACCCTTGCTATTTAGAATGAATATACGAGAAGTTGACGCTACTATTATGTTCTTCATGATTCATTATTGTACATGAATAAATTTTTTGACCTTGTCGTCTTTGGTTTTGTCTACAACTAATGTTCGTACCTTATCCGTATTATGTCTGGGTAAAATATTTTAGATGTGTATGCAGATGTTCCTAATACTCGGCCCTATCTCGCTTATTTTGCCCAAACGTGATCATTAAGATTGCAAATCAGCCTTGATTGCACATAAAAATTTAACATTTGTTGTATGTATGCAAAACCTTTTAAGGTAGACTTGTGTTACGATTCGAAGTCCTCTACTGGTCATGGGCCTTTCCTAATTAGCGCCACTCTCGTTGACCAATAATCTTTTCAGTTTATTTCAAGCACTGAACAATTCCTACTTGCCTAGTTGCCAGAGCTCAACCACAATGAGAAAGAGAACCATGAATTTCGGTGGATCACAAATTAATTTTTGTTCATTTGTCGGTTATCCATATAACTTCTATTATTTATGCTTTTTATATTTATGCTATTCAATTTGAAAAAACAAAAAATATCCTTAACTATGTAACATTCATACCATGTTTATTAAATTCAGTGAAATTCAAAAATTGAATACATCTAGGTTGATATTTATTTTCAATTTGAAGAGGGCGTGATCTCCTTGTTTCCTAATGCTTTGAATATTTAAATATCACGGAAATTGGAATGGTTTTCTGTCACGTTAATCTAATTGTCGGTTATTCTGATCAGAATATAAATGTTATAGGGATAATTGTTCAAGACTTATGTAATTGGATTCCTGGTGTCTTTTGAACTACTACTTTTATTAGGGACCGTAGTTAACTTAATTATAGTATTTAAATTTTTATTATTATGCTGCTTGTCAAGACTCCACAATTAATGAAAAATTTTAAACAAAATTTTGCAACATGTTAGCTATAGCTGTAACCATCGTGGAATCATAACTCCAACCAACCAGAATCAAATATCCAAAATCTCTACTGAAGTCCAGTAAACCAATTATCTAAGAAATTGTACCAACGTGTTAAATTAAAAGCTTGTACTCAGACAATTCGTAAGGGAGGTCCGTACCTCCCTAATAAATTGTAAGGGAGCACCGGTGTACGCTTACTGGAAAGATCGCGGATTTTTCAGATGTAGATTATAACAATGTTTTATAAGATATGAAATCGTCATATGCCGGAACATCGCTAAGAGAGGATATAATTTTAAAGACTTCTCCGCTAATTCAAGTTAAGTGTGCACAACGTTAGATGTTGTAAGAAATATAAAAGTTGTCAATAAGTTTCTGCTTCCTCCTTAGTGGCGTTGGTGCTGCCTTTCGTCACTGACTTGCTAGTTGTCGGGTGTTCATATAAACAATGCTTTGCTACAGATCCAAGTACCAAACATCGGTTCTTAAACGAGCTTAACTTTATAAAAGTTCTTTTATTTAACTTAAGTATTAAAAAAGTTATGAAAATTGCGGTGACAATAGAAAAAAGAAGCAAATTTGATACCCAAATGAAGCCCCCTGTTCGACAAAAGTTCATTTTGATCCCGAACCTTTTGTCCGTTCCTGTTACGTAGCTAAACAAAATCGTGATTGTGATTTGCGATCCGACATCCTTTACGAGGGTTTCATAGCCTTATAGTAACAAAATAAGTTCGAAACGACTCCCGTTTGTTTACCGTTATCCCATCTTTGGGGGATTAACTTCAATTTTTTGCACGGTCTGCTCATAGCCTTAGGGTAGCCTATTTTATCACGGCAAAATTCTCGTTGCCCGGTGAAAGTTTTACAGTATCATAGTTAGATACATTAGTACCTACTGGAACCTTGATAGTTGTATCTAGAAAATTATGGAGTGAACTTGTTGATTGAAATATCGTAAACTTGTTTGCTCACTTGATATTCGTTTAATAAAGTAAAGAATCAACACCAGGTAAATACCTTGGTGCATAAATTCCGTGAAGTTTAGTACGTACTTGCATGATAGAGTTAGATGCTTCAATTGCAGATGTACACCGCAAATAAATGAAATTAATAGATACTGATAAAATATCAATTACAATTTTTAATAGTTTAAAAGAAGATATACGTAAATTAATCGTAAATTATCGAGTCTAAAATTTTGAAAAATACATGGAATAATGATAAATAAAAATACCTTAATGAAAATTCTGTCTTTAAATTATGAGCGGAAACGAAAAATCTGAGGATACACAAGTTTATAAATCACTATCCACGCCAGTCAGATTCCGACATGACCAATTTAATAATTAATATATCTTTTTATTACCAGGTGTCCGGATGTTAGATGGTGACGTTACAGACGCAGTAGAAGCAAGATCTTTAAGCTTAAATCCTCAACATGTAGACATCTACAGTGCGTCGTGGGGCCCCGATGACGACGGGAAGACCGTGGATGGTCCTGGGGAACTAGCTACCAGAGCTTTCATTGAGGGTGTTACTAAGGTAATATGGCATTTTAAAATGTATTTATTTTGTTATTAAATAATTGAAATTGATCGTCATTTATTTCAAAAGAGGGTTAGGTTAGGATCGTATTAGATAGAATCACTACTACGCCTACTAATTCTAATTCTAGCGTAAACAACTTTTAATTGTAGCGTGAAGCAATTATTAATTGTAACATTTAGCAAGTTAAGTCAGTGATTGTGTTTCAATGGTAAAGCTGTAATAATTAACGATGCTATTATTGAGGTGTCATAAGTAATGATAACATTAGAAACACGTATTATTAATACTGTTATAACATTGAAGATAGTCAAATGTTAAGTTCTTAAAATACGACATAATGTAAATTGCGTTTAATCCTATTTTAATAATAACGGTTTATAAAAACCGATGTATAACTTTAGTAACTATTTTATTACGTTATAGCGCATTAAATATATTTTATATCTTTCCTATAAATTAAGACTACAATATCGCATTTTTGATCATTAAAATAATCATTTCAAATCAATTTGCTAAAAGCTGATTCACGAATATCTGAAATACTATAATAGTAAGTAATTTAATTGTAGTCGCAATTGCATTCGCAATTGCATTCGTCGCCCAAATACATGGGTGTGTAAAAGTTAATAAAATAAAACACATTGATATATGTTCCCCGTCCTGTGAGAATACGGAAAATACATGTAACAAAAACTTTGTTTTGCAGTTGACAAACCGCCGACTGTAAATAACATTTAATTGCGCTTGAATTTAACGCAAAATCAGTACTATATATTAAAACTTTTGTATGTGAGAGCAAATCGATTATCACTAACGGCAAAAAATATTTTACAATAGATGAGTGGTGTGATGATAATACATTCGTGATAATTTCCAGGCCCTAAACGAGAGATTAATTTTTCTTCATTTTTTATTCCATTTTCAATTGCAGCTTCATTGTACAATTATATGTAGACTCATCAATCATACTCATCAATCATAGACTGTAGATAGTTAGAAATTGTAACACCCTCGAGACAAGCTCATAAGGTATTCCGTGGTATAGATACTGATGCGTTCACTCGAAATCACTTAGAAGAATCGTAAGGGTCGTCCAACATGATCTGGTCATTTGCCCAAAGTTGTCGGATATTTTTTAAGGATTGTTACTATTGTTACACCCATAATATTTAAACTGTCAAAAAACTATGAGAAAATAGTTTTATTCACATTATCAAAAAGAAAAAATAAAAATAAAAAAAAAAAACTATATTTACCTATTTTTTTTTTTTTTTTTTCATAGCAATCTCCTCGATTTGGATTTTTTTCTTAATATATTGAGACTTATTATGTTAAAGTGCTTTGGCATTCAGGACTATATCTCCCCTTAGCATAAAGTTTGATCTATAGAAGCATAAAATTAGGAGCCCGATACACAAGTTAGTACATACCCTTCCGGCTGTGACGTGATGTGTCCCGGGTTTTCGATCCCAACTGGAGCAGACAGATAGAATGTGACAGGGCCTAAATATAACAGGATATGACAGATTTTTTTGTTGTGAATAACCACCGACAACACTAAATCTATGAGGGATTTAAGTGTGTAAGCTTTTATTAATTTATAATAAGTAAAAAAATAACAACAAAAACAAATTCCGAAATTATCAAAAGTTTATGGTATTTCTATTCGACCTGGAAGTTATTTTTATAACGATGGAATTATTTCGTCCGTCATATCGCCGCAGTATGGTCAAGTGGTCTTTTCTCGTGCTTTCGTTGTAAATTTCCGTTGTGTAAATATTTAGATAGCAAGCAAAGCGATCCAATTCCTTAAAGGTTAGACGTCCGGTAATGTAATATCCGGAACCTGCAGCAGCTACAGCTTCGCTTTCAAGCCAGCGGTCCCGCATTCTATTCCTTGCTTAGGAAGATTTTTAATTTAAATCACCCGTACACACTTTCACATTAGGATTCCCTTAATTTCCTCAATGAAATAAACCTTTATAAAAAACACCAATTTCCCGAAATCAAACAGTCTCGTAAAAGTCCTACCGAGAATCGAACATGAGTTCGCTCGCTCGACAGAGACGGTTACTATCAACTGGGCTACAGGATTGTCTAATTATTTGTGTATCCGCATGTAAAAATAAATATTTATTTTTGGATCTTGGGGGTTCATAACAGTCCAAGGGAAGCACTGTTGCATTCATTCAAGATTCCTACACGGGCAGGATGGCTGGCCATAGGTTTAATTGAATAGAAATGCCACATAACAAGTTTAAATAAATAAAAAAAATAAAAATAAGACCCGATCGTCTCCTCAGGGTGAAATTGATCGTTTCCTTGATATTTGAATTCTGATTGACGCATATATTATGACATGGTTTTATGTCAGATTTCATGTAAACTGTGTTTCACTTCCATCGTGTGGTCATAAGAATATATTTTATTTTTTTCTTTACTTTATCCCTTTATTATTTTCTTAATACATGTCGCCCTAGATAGAACTGGATTAATATAATTCGGCATTATAGTGTGACATGCAGTAAATTTTTATCATTTATTAAAAAAATCCATTTTAGGCTTTAACAGTTCAATCATTTCAAAGAACTTTCCATCTGTATCTATATAAAGTGTCATACGCCTATACCAATCTTCGAATCAATTTTTCCAGTCCACTACCGACACGTCACGTTTATCAAAGCGATTCCTGCGGTTCTTCGAGCGATGGGACTCGTGTATTGACTATTGTTTTATTTTATTTTCGGAAATAAAAATAAGTGTCACCGTAAAAATTCCTAGCTGATCGGACGGTGACCTAACAGTGTAACAGCTGTGCCGTCCATAAAATCCCTGGTTTTGAGAACTGAGTGAGCTGAACAAGCGCTTGGTCACGGTGAGGCAGTATATCTCCGAGTTGCGTGTTTAGCGACTTGATTCTCGTAGCAGTGAATATTTCTGCCAAGAAATTGATAGTATATCGCTCGACATTGGTGCAATTAGGACTTCATGCGGCAGTTGTCCGGATAACCCGTCATAGTGAAAAAGCTCGTGATCAAAATGTTCCCTGCTCTTATCGATCACTTTGTGGGGGTAGGTGTTAGGCAACTCAAAACCAAAATCTTCAAACCGTACACAGAGTTTATTGCTAATTACACATAAACACGGAGAAACACACGAGCACCAAGTTATAGCGTGATTATACAAGACAACAGAATACCTAAAGGCAAATTATCGTTGCGAGCAAGCCGTTCGAAGAAAACGTAAGTCAGGTGGCGCACGCGCAGTCGTCCGTCTATCGCAAGCTTCGCGAGCCGCTACTTATTTGGAAGGTGCGTAACATAAACGCGTCGCGAACGGCGCCGATAGGGATCGAAGATTCCCGATCATGCCGAGAGTAATCGCTACAACTTCATGTTGGCAAGGAATATTTCATTTTCAAACAGTCAAATCGTCGACTACTATTTTTTATCCAGGTCGTATTGATCGATCTAAGATTTCCTATCATCGTATACTGGCTGAGATGAGCCCGCTTCAATAAATAAATACATAGACATAGAAAGAATCAATGAATCTGCTTAGTACCTCCAAATTACGTAAAGAAATTTCAATTTGCGGAATTTACGTTTAAATTTAGCCACTGAAAATATGTAGGTACTGAATTTTTTCATACCTTTTTAATTTATTCTTTTCTATCATTTATTCACTCTCTGTCTCAGTCTGAGTCTGTTTCTGACTAAATGTTATCGTTTGAGTTTACAAACGTTATTCGTTGTTCATCTCTTTTAAGTGATGTGTATGATGATATGTCAATCAGTTATCCTCAATTTTATATTAAGTTACAATTCTTTTCCCAGTTCTACGACAACTTCTGGACGTTAATAAAAGTTGGTAACAGAGCAAAAGCTAATTAATTTCAATTGTAACTGAATAACGTCTCGAAATATTTCTTTATTTTTTACCGAATGAGCCAACCTTTGGATATCGTTGGTAATAAAGTAAATTGATCATGTATATGCTTATTTTTAAGTATTTTAAAAACGGTCAGCTGATTTTAAGTGACCATTGCAATATGTGATCGCGTATTTACCAAATATATGTTTATGGAGACGAAATGATATAATGGGGCTGGCCAACTGTGGGTTTAATAAACCAGCGCTAATCATACGTCGTTAAGTACTGAAACTATAACATATCGAAGTACATTTTCAATTTTCTAATAATGTTTTATTATCTACAATTAAATTCAAAATGCCCAAAAAATTTTCGATTCAATTGCAAGGATCATGGTGCAAATAAAATCAGTTGTTGATAGGCTTTCAGACTGCGTTTTTAGACCAATAAAAGGCAAAAGCGACGCGTTCCCGACATAGAAAGAAACAAGGAATCTGCTTATTACTGGATCTATACCGAAATAAATAAAGCGCGGTTGATTTATCTGTGATACCTTCAGCATAAATACCCAAAAGAAATAAATCGCGCTTGATTTATTTGTGATACCTCCAGCAGAAGTAACTTACGGCCATTTTTCTGAGTTGTACACCAGAGTGCACCACGAGCACAGGACGACGAATAGGATTCATGAATAGATAGAGCTCCTCACAATCTAACATTCGTAAGAAAAGTCAACTTACTCGACGTTAATGTCATACCATTTAGTAAAGTCAAAATCTTCCCTTGCCACAATTTAATATTAATTAAAGATTAAATTGGATGTTAATGTTCGCTTGTTTTATCATTTTACTGAATTAATTTGTTATAATACATGTTTTTAATTAATTGATATTTCATTATGAATAATTGGTATACAATCTGGGTCAAATTAATTCCCGTGTAATTACAAACCTCTATCGACATCTCGTCACATTAAACCCATTTGCGTAATTTAACTGCAAGCACCTGGCTGACAGTTTAGTTCGAAATTACCGAGTAAAAGACTGCTTTTTTGTTTTATTTATCACTTTCAACAAAATTCATATTGATAATAGATAATTTTTATTGTCTACTATGTAAATTTTTTATTTTTCTAGATCTGATGAGATCTTGATTATCATTGATGCGGATTGCTAAATATCGTGTGAATTTATTAGTCACAGAATAAATTTGTTTTGTTAAGATTATAATTGACAGCTATACAAGTTTTTATGGGTGGTCAATTTCCTATATTAAAAAAATGAAGTGATTCATATTTCGGTAGGTTACAGAATTATTTATATTAGTCTTGTATGATATTTCATAAACTCCTGTGGAGTAACCCTTTCTTCACTGTTACTTTTTTGTTTTTACCTAACAGCAGTTGAGAAAAGATAGCTTTGAGACTGGCTATTCTATATCAGCTCATTGTGTAACTGAGCATTGTAATCATTTTGATTTTTGTGTATAAAAGCTCCGGTACTTGCATATCCATATCATCTCAGAAAAAGAGATTTCTAGTTGTAGTTGTCACTACTTATATGATTGTATATGTAAGAAAGTTTCTGTACAGTGCAGAAGTTTGTCTGAACACAATAATCTCGGAATTTACTGCTCAGATTTTCACGCGTTTTCTTTACAAATAGTCCCATAAATAGAGATATATACAGGAAAGTTCCTTGGCCGATGTATAATCGACTAAGTTGAAAACCATCTACACAACTGAAAATGTTCCCCACTATTACCCACTTCTGCTCAGATCGTTCGTTGCTTACAATATCTACTTGAACAGGGTCGGAACGGCAAAGGGTCAATCTTCGTTTGGGCATCGGGCAACGGTGGTCGAGAGCACGACAATTGCAACTGCGATGGCTACACGAACTCAATTTGGACGCTGTCGATATCGTCCGCGACGGAACGAGGCGAGGTGCCCTGGTACTCGGAAATGTGTAGCTCCACCCTCGCCGCTACATACAGCAGTGGTGCTATTAATGAGAAACAGGTAAATTTTGTACTAATCTCCGTTAAACGAGTAGTTGGGGACATATTACGATGATTGGTAAGTGGTCACCGTCGCCCTTGCATGACTGGAGCACTAAACGTGTCACCTACATTTTGCCGGTCGGGAGAGAACTAAGCGAAATTCTGGTTCTCGAACACTGCAACCGAAACACCGTTGATTATAAAAGGAGCGTGTGTGAGCAGGTATGTGAAGGACCAAAGCAATATGCAAGAGTACAGTCGATTTAAACTATGCGGTGGTACAGAGTCTTGCGACCTCCAATAGAGGGAACGATAAAATAACATGAATACGCGGTATATCGTTTTTCATATTGTTGCAGGCCATGCCATATACAACCGGGGTAGATATGTTAGTCGTTGTGTTTGCGTGCATGCCAATCGATTGTTGTAACAAAAAATGTTTATTTGTCAACTGTTAAAACATATGCGAAAGACAAACGTTATCTTTACGTATAAGACGGTCAATTTTCATAATAGATTACATAATTCCGACATGCAATCATTAACGTTATACAATCCACCAGGTAGTAACAACTGATCTCCATCATTCGTGCACTGCGGGGCACACAGGCACATCGGCATCCGCGCCTCTCGCCGCGGGAATCTGTGCTTTGGCGCTGCAAGCCAACCGAGATCTCACGTGGAGAGATATGCAGCATATCGGTAATTAATTTTAATCTGTTATTATTATTTGTGAACAGATATATACACATATATCTGTTACATCATATATGATATTGCATTATGGTTTTTTTGGAATTTTAGACTCTACTACTAACATTTTCAAGTGGGTTTTTCTGTAAAATGTGAGCTGTATTTTTTTTCACGCAAAATGTATATTAATGTAAATTTCGGTAGGTTTCGAAGTAATGACTAAAATCATACCCCCTCCTCCGTCGTGAATAAATGATATTGTATAGTTGATTTAGAAATAAATAGGAAAATTTTGATTTGTTTTGTAATACGATACTTTATCAAATATGTACATTTTCATTCGATTTTTTGTCTCCAGTCCACACGATATGTAAATTTGTCCCTAATTATTCCGATCTGGCGAACTCAATACGTACAGCATATTATGACATGATTAATACTATAGTGTATAAAAATTGATTGCCGTATACGGTTAGGAGCAGCCAGGTATTTCGACCTTCCAAATTACATATTACACTAGACACAGCTGCACTGTTCAACTCGCTCGATACCCACTCCGATATTCCGAGCCCACAGATCTCACGCGGTATCGATATTAAATTCTCTATTTCCATTTTTGTACGTGCCAGCACTTGTTACATGTTAACATTTCGGCTTTAGTATATTATGTAGTGATATACAATGGGTATGCAGTCAAATTGACTTTCTATGGCATTTGCAGCTGTAGCTCCATTAAAATTGTTAATCGTCTATATAGACTTGATATCTATATTGTATATGCTAAACTACATCACCAATACAAGTATTTAGCAATATAATTGAAAAAATTAATAAAGAGAGAGTTATCGCATTTGGCATCTTTTCATTGGGCAATAAAAGCCGCACAGTTCAAGAACTAATCACCCGTTACCATCCAAACCATCGCCATTGATGTCGCAAAATATGACGACACCGTTTAATAATTGCGTTATTAATAATCACAGGGTTGTCATAAAGTACAAAAATTATAAATTCTAGTGTGGGCGGTGTATAAAATTTTGCAATGCATTTACTTTCAACGCTCTTCCCAAAACGCTGTCAGAGATCCTGGGAACGCTTGTTTACCGCACGCACCGCGCGATTAACGTGTTTCTAGACGGATCTGTTATCATGACAGCACTAAGTTTTGAGAATATAAATTAATTAATATTTCGGAATGACATGAACCGGCTTAGTAGTATGTATCGTTGGTTCTAATACTCTACTGTTCTAACAGAGATTGGCGTAGTTCAAAGTTGTATTACTACTTCTGATTACTGTTTTTATAGCTGGCCTCGACTCCTCCCGTTTTATTAAAACCCTATTCTCAGATATGACTGTGTTGCTGTAGACGTACAAAGGAGAAGGACAATTGATTGACAATATTGATAAAATAATTTAATTTCGAGCAAAATAAATAGTATTGACGTAAAATGAATTACAGGTTTTTTCCTTACAACTTATAACAACAAAACCATAATTTTTTAACGATACATAGTTCCTAAATATTTTAATCATACTGAATGCGGCGTTATACCAGTACCGTAATTTATCCTTATTCTACGTTTATTATTCTATATTAATCTTAACCTTTGCAATTTGTAGAGCTAAAAGGTAACAAATGCAGAACATTTACACTCATTACAGGCCGTAACAATTAACTGCCAGTATAATTGGCTCGACCCTAATGAGTTAATTATCAGCACTCTAAAAGAACTTTTCAGTGAGAAGAATTGCGCTCGAGTTAAGAAGAAATTACTGTAATGGAAAGCCTTGTTTAATTTACCAAGTTTAGTATACTAGCCGCAAATAGCCCGGTGAGTCGTCTAAGGATTCCCACGCTAAACAAATCATTCTTGGCCTTCACGATGAGAGTAGTGATTCAGTAAGTTTATATATTACCAAAAGTTAGAGATTTTGAGATATTTCGCGAGCAATAATAAAGTATGCCAGCCCAGAAACTTACTATTTATACTATTGCGTGAGAATTTTTATGTTAATTCTGGCAATGCAATGTATAAAAAATGCTTCAGTAGGTTTTGTGTGCTACTTGTACAGACAGTGAATAGTATTATTATGAATATTCACATATTTTGTTTTCCCTAAATCCTAATTCACAAGGTCACATCACGTCAAATTTTATCTTAATTTTTTTGAAGGTAAACATCTAAAATTGAACTCAACATAATTTTGCCAGTAAAGCAGCTGGACAAACCGCTCGCAATCAAAATTCCCGGACAAGAGATCAAAAATCTTAACAGTGTTCGGAACTATCGGGACGGTTAAAAATGCTATTCACCCCCATCATGTATCATGCGTATTTTTTTGGCAATTTCATTGTAAACAGAGATCCAACATATTACATGTATAGATAACATCCAATTTTATAGTAGCAAAGATTTTAAATGAATTGATTGTCTACGTCGGAATCTACAATTGTTTATGTGTTTATTCAGTCATATCTGAAGACTCATATTCCTCTCATCTCGAGGACGTGGATGACGAGCTGAACTCGCACATAAGCCGTTTCCACTTAGCTCTAAAGAGTAGCAATGCGGTTGTGCACGATCTTAGTCAAGTCTACGGTCACTTCGCTTTCACTTGATATTATCGTTTGAATAGCATGTTTGTTTTTTGTTACACATTAAATTTTAATAATTTTTTTTTGTTAATGTACTTAGGAAACATTTTATTACCAAAGAAATGTCACGTTAAATTGAAAAAAAAAGGAAATGTTATCATGTCGAGTAACTTGGTGAAATGACATAGAGAAACTTGTCCATGGTGAAAACATTGGATGCAGGAAGAAAAATCATTGAGACTTTTAAATTTTGTGTAAACAACACCCATACCTCTCTTATGCGATATCTTATGGAGTTCAATGACAAAGCATTTATTTATAACAAAACTCGTCATCCACGGATCTTGCGATTCATTGAGAATTATTCCAGAATACAGGATATATAAACGTTTTTCTAATACATGAAATAAGTAAAAGGATTTTCGATAATGTTATAAATAGTGTTACAAATAGTATAATGCGTAATATATATACATATATATATATATATACTCATACATATATATATATAATATACATATATATATGTATATATATATGTTATATATATGCGTAATAAAAGGCAACTCCAACGCGCCCCTTAAACAGTTATTTTTGTTAATATACATAACTGGATTTGCTTTATCCAATTTATACGGATTACTGGTAAAGTCCTTTTTTCTGTCGTGCGTTTGCAGTAAAAAAGTGAAAAATAATAACGTTAATGCCGAATAAAACGACCGGCACTAAACCCGGCTTTATGTGTCACCGGGACTTCGAGCCTGTTTGACTTTTAAAAGCAATTACCCTTCCAAACTTTGATAATTTACTTCACTGCAGAGAGCTGTTATTCCATTATGTTTATTCCCCAATACACGTTATTTTATCATGTTCTGATGTATAATAAATGCTCGAGCAATTTCATTATTCGTCACCAATTCCGCAGGAATGAGCTCGCTTTATGAGCGTGGAGTAATAACCTTTAGAAATTTATTTTGTGCTCAGTCTTACGTTAATTATTATAACAACATTACGAACATGATAGATGTCGACAATAAATTCAAGAGAAGAATATTCTACAAATGTATCATATATTTATTAGTAGCTCATTCTGAATTGTATACTATTCACAATGATGAGTACACCTTACTTACGATACGGTTCATCGATATTCAGTCAAAATGTATATAACATTTATTTACTTGTTGCTATAAACCATGTCACTGTTTCTAAATACCAGCAAACAATAATTATATCTGTATCACAGTACAAAGCCTAGAAATGGTTTTAGTATCGCCAATTATCTCTATGGAGCTGCACTATAAGTTTGAATGTACAATATTTCGGGGCTCTCCATAAAGTTCGCTCGTAAGCGTTATTTGGTCGAGCTGAATCTGTTATCCGAAAGCCATTTGGGTTGTAAGGGATTACATGACGTTACAGATAATGGGAGGGTTTGAGTGTCGGTGGTGTTAATGTGAATTTATCGGAACAGTGGTTCCAGACTAAGGAAAGGCACCTCCATGAGCGTCCCTAAGTGCAAATACATATAGTACGATACATCGTTTCTTTACACCTGTTACGTGTAGAGTTTCGTCAATGTTATCTTGGTGGAAACTTCGACACTTATCCTCATGGGATAACTAAATTACTAAATAATAATAATTTGATCTGAATTAATCTACTTTGCGACAAGCTATATTTTTAGTCACGTATAAAGACTTTGTTTAACATTGTGTAATGATACCAACAACAGGAAATATCGACGCGTGTCTAATATTTCAAATTATGGGTCTGTATTTCAAATTATGGGTCCGTATTTCAAATTAGGCAAACATTGTGAGGTAACCTGCGTACCCGAGAGTTCTGCATTATGTTCTGAAAGGTGTGTAAAGCCTGCCAATCTGCATCTACCCACCGCGGTGGACTAAGGCTTTAACCTCTCTAATTGTGTAAAGAGACCCGAGCTCAAAAGTGGGATAATTATGGATTGTAATTAATGAAAAAATAATGTGACCCTCTTCACACTTCATAATAAGTAGAATAACGAAAGGGAATATTTATTAGTTTTATATATCGCCGTCTCAGTCACACAGTCGCACTTGTGATAGATGTAATATAAAAGCAAACTGTCGCTTAGTTCGGCGTACCCCTATTGGCAAAGGGACACTTCCAACGATTTCCATTGAGCCACCCTTCTCCACAGTTTAATTCTGCTGTTAGTTCTATTTCGTATTCCCACCTTTTGGGCTGTCTTGCTTTATTTACTTCATTACTTTTGCTGTCCTTGGATGCTCTGTTACTCTCCCGCACTTTATCACGCATCATATGTCTTAACCATCCATCTCCACCCTGTTGGTAAATTAGTTTGAGTATGTCGGTTATTTCCATTAATCGAATTAACTAAAAATGTAATTAATTCTTAATTATTAACAATAACCTAACAACAGTTTCATGTTTATCCGTTTTTATAGAAATAGTTTTCTATCCGTCTGATTCAAAGACAACACAATAATAATAATACTTTAAATTACCGATTAACCTTTAGGTTTGGTTAATTTTGGTTAACGCATTTGTTCTCCAACCACGTATTTTTAATTAAACTATATTGTGATGTATTGTATTTGTTGCACAGTGGTTCGAACGGCGCGTCCCGAGCGACTCAGTTTCGGCGGAGAGTGGCGCGTCAACGGCGTGGGGCGCAATGTGTCACATTCTTTTGGGTACAGTACTATATCAGTTTTCATTAAATATTGAAAATAACATTAATAAATAAAAATTAAAAGGGATATCACCTGAATTAAGTGTTAGGTTCACTGTGCTTAAATGCTCACCTACAAGTCGGAGCTTTCGCACGTTGACTAAAATCCATTGATATACAAAAATATAAAACTTACGCAAGTTTAATTGGAATATGTTTTAAAAATTAATTACGGATTAAAGATAATTTTCATAAATTAAAGTGCGTTGTAATTTTGTCGAATAAATAAGAAAAATATGTCATTAAATAGGACATAATAGCTTAATAGCATAATTTAGATTTTCTTGAATTTTGTTTATAAAGTCGCACTCAGAATGTTTATCGATGAGAATCACACATTCGTCCAATATGGCTAACGATATGTGACGTGTACGCATGACGTCATGAAACCATGAACAATCTGGTGCGCGGATAGCTTAGTACATAGTATAAAATGAAAATGTAATAATAGTTCGGCTGCTTTGAAACCACATAAATCGTCTCTCAGCTACGGGTTGCTAGACGCAGCGGGTATGGTGCGGCTGGCGCGCGGTTGGCGGACGGTGCCGCCGCAACGTCGCTGCGAGCTCGCCGCGCCCAAGCCGCTGCGGGCCGTGCCACCGAGATCCACCGCCACACTCGAGGTAAAGTCTTGCAAAATTAAATCTCTGTGATCGCGATGTTTTAACGTTAAACCTATATAACATAACTTTTTTAATTTAAAATGTTTGTAAATAATTAGAATTATTATTACAATGAACGTCGCATGACTTATACTTGCTTGTTTACGTCAACATTTTAGGTATGTAGTCAAGACTCGGCTCGGTGGTTTTCCGTGATGTACAAAGCGTCAAGAGATTCGTAGCTCCTAATAGTAGTTTGTAAACGGTCGACGGTCGCAAGATTGGGTTACGAAACTGAATTGCTCAGTCAACTGTCGCCTGGCTGCACCTACTGTAAATTAAACGCCCCAGTCCATCAAATGAAGCCGCCGAGACTACGATACTGTCTCTATCGGGACCGAATTGTATGTTACCTCTTTTTCGCGCGATTAGCTGGCAAACGAGCGGATTATTCATCTTATTGTCACGTTTGCTTTGGTCTTACGTAATGGCTGGCCGATAAACCTCGCCTGTGCATTAGCTGTTGATTGGACAGTTGATTCCAAAAAGGATGGTAGATAATCAGACAGATTAAAACTGTATCAGAATGCACAATACTCACACACAGAGAGTCTCGTCTTACATAAAGACTGATACGACGCCTTTGCATCACCCTTTGTTCAATACGATGCACTACAAGAAAGAGCCGGAGACTTAAGCATGGATTTAAGGATGGGTCCGAAAATTTAAGGATATCCTTTGCGCCCCAAAATTTTAGAAAATTTAAAATATAATTTAATTTTTACTGTTGTCTAAGAACAAATTTTATGCATAACGTAAATATTTCTCCAGACCGCAATCAAATCAAATCAAATATTATAAACTGAGCTAGCGCAAGTAGATGATCTGGTAAGACATGATATTGTTTCAAACTCTCATCTGTTTCACTTTGACATTTAATTTAGATAATTATGATAAACAACAAAGAAAAATCGCAGAAAAGATCGAAAATGGTAAAGAGCGCTTACCATATATGTATATTTTTTATATGACATGTAAACGACACCATTCTCTTACAGCTGAACGTAGGGGCGTGTCCGGGTGTGAACTATCTAGAGCACGTCCAAGCGCGCGTTACGCTGTCAGCGACGCGACGCGGAGATCTGCGCATTGCGCTCACCTCGCCAGCCGGTACCCGTGTCACGCTACTAGCTCCAAGGTATATTAACCACGTATGATTTTAAATTTATTACAACCCATATTTCCCATTGCTGGCCTCAGGTCTTTTATCGCAATGCGAGGGGTTAAAGGTTTACTGGCCAAGTGCGGAATGCCAGATTTCACACATTATTGTGAACATTATGGAGAACTCTCGGATACGCAGGTTTAAATAATAATAAATAAATAAATAAACGTTAACACACTCACACCCCCGCACTAGGATTCCCTGTGTTGCGGGTGGCATGGACATACACAAATATGACATTACAAACACCCATGATTGAGAACAAATATTTATCTGTCATGTAAATGTCTGCCCCGGTCGGTAATCGAACCTAGGGCCTCTCGCTCGGCGGGCAGAGTCACTACCAACTGGGCTATGGGGTCGTCATCTTCGTTTCCTCACGATGTTTTCTTTCACCGAAGGAACTAATCATTAATTTATAATATTCACATAATTTGAAAATACAGAAGTGCGTGCAGGATCGTATCTTAAAACCACTACGTTACGAACTACCGCGTACTTTCTCTTGACGATGAACTAATAAACTATAAGCCCTAAATCAAATCAAGTGGTAAAACTTTAATTTACGCTATTTTGGACTTTTGTTCTTCCCCTATTTTTTTGTTTCAAATTGCTCCCTGCAATAATTAAAAATAGGTGCGTTCGTATTCCGCTGCGTGTTTTATACGTAAACTTCACGTTACGCACCTTCTCGAAAGTACGAACGTTTAATGGCACCCTCGTGACCCGTCGGATTGCGTATTACGCGCTCGTATAAATTATGAATACGAATCACGGGCGGAATTGTAGAGGTCTATTTTTACGGCATCGGCTTAAACTTTTTTGAGCATATTTTTGAATAATTTTGTTTAAAGCCATAACCAGGCCGGGAATTGTTTAAATTACAATCAATTTTTACATTAACTTAGTAACTGGATAAAGATTCTCTTTTGGTGATTGAGTTTGGAGGTAATTCATCATCCTACTCCAGTGAGCGTTGTTGAAGGATTTCGAAACTAAATGTAGAAAGTTCTTATATATCCCGAAGACCTTAAGATAGCGAAGGAATTGGGAGAACGTGTGTGGGAAGTGACACTTATTACGTGTATGCGCGACTATTGTTTTCCACCGTTTTCTGTGACTGATATAAAAATATAGGATCACAGAAAAATGGATTGCACTAGCCGCTTGACACAGTGAATAGCATGTTCAATGGAAGTTTCTATATTACTTAAAAACAATGTCAAAAGAATATTTTATGTAATGTACATATCGTGGTGTTTAAATCATAAACTTAATATAATAGCGTAAAGTATAACGAGTTTACGGTTTAAAAAGACGATAAGCATTTCATTTATTTTCTATTCGACTCATTCGCATATTCCATTCCCGATCAAGCTACATTTCCGACCTTTACTCGTATATATTTACTACACCAACAGTAGATACTAAGTTCATGTTTACCGTTGTACTGTAAAAGGGTCCTGTTAAAAGTTTCCCGTCGGGGCGGGTGCGAAAAACTCGAAGCATCGCATCACGACCGCACCATACATCTTGTTTCGCAACTCGGGGCCCAATTACTGAACTTCGCGGCATTCACTAACACAGTTTATCACCGATGCGAAACGGTTTGTGTAAAACGGGAGCTTAGTGTTTAAAATTAAATAAATATAGTTACATAGTTACAGCGCTGGAACTTTGCTATGTATTTTAACTGGTTTAAAGTAGAGAGGAGGAGCTTAGTGTTAAAATAGAACTGGAACCATTAGTGGAGTGGCTCGTGGAATCGTACATCTCGACTTAGGTAATGTGGAGGACGTGATTTATAGTCTGAAGTTCAATATTGAACTTGTCAGTGTACTCGAATGTTTCACAACACAAGACGCCACTTTTTCGTCAAAAACATTAACAGCACCTGTAAATATTGTCGCCCCGCGTTACTCCGCGTCAGATATGCAGAAATGCAGCATGTACGAACGAATCGGCATGGTTAGTTCTTCTCTTTTAATAATGGCGAAGGTGAAGTCATTAATTTATTCCTAATTATCCAAAGTTACCTAATAAATTGCCAAAACTAAGGTTAATAAACTACAATGTTAACAATATAAATGAACTTAAACTGTAACTTATTTTACTTACAGTTAAAGCTCAATTTAACATATCAAAAACTTCACTCCTAAGAACAATTGGTTTTCTAAAGAAATAGTATCTCCGGGTGAAATAATATCTTGTTCGAAATACATTACGAAAAAAATCCATCAATTAATCAATAAATGTAAAACTGAACTACAGTTCAGTTTATAAATAAGATGTATTTTATTTAGATTCAGTAATACCAACATGGTTTCACCACTGGCTGGCTGACTTCACCAAACACTGAGAAAATTATGGAAAACTATTAGGTATGCAGGGTTCCATGCTTTCTTTCACTGAAGCAATTGATATATAATTTGTAATACGCACATAACGTAACAACAAATAATACTTTGTTTCACGACGCTCCCACACACACATAAACCGCAATGTAATGGGCCTCTCCCCGGTATTACGTAATTAGACAGTCAATTTCTCGGCAGAGCGCACGACTCCTCACATTCCGGATTCAATTCCTGGCCATTCATGTCGGTGCACATGTGGGGCGAATCGCCGCTCGGTGTCTGGCAACTCGAGGTGTCGAATGAGGGGAGATACATGGGTAAGCGACAACCGATGAATACTTGTTTGAAAAATTAAAATTCTTTGTTGATAAATGTTTATAAAACGTACAAAGTGATCGAATTAATTTTTCGTTTGTCGTGATGGAATTTCTTGTGCTGTAATTTAACTTCGTATTTCTCTATATGTGTACTTACACGACGAAACAGATGAAATGCAAATAAAAGCAAAGATAATTGGGAGTTATTAATAATGAAACATAAACCTTTTATGTATAAGTAAATATTTAGCTTCGTTTTATAAGATGACTTATCCTTCTCGATATAATGTGAGTAACTATTTTCACCTAGCATTGTGACTAAAACTATAAGTGTGTCTTATCTTGTAATAAAAAGTAATATCCTGTAATATATGGATTTGTAATTTTAAATTTTATTCATCTATTTATACATATAATAAAATTGTGACTGATCGCTTTTTGTACTTGAAAGATATATGAGAAAAACTATTTATTATTAGGGACCTTTATTAACGCAATAGAACCCAAAACAACAGTTGTAGGAATTTTTGTCTATTTATCTGTGCATATGTATATGCGCTCTAATCTCAGAAACGACTTAACCGATTTCGTTATGGTTTTAGTATATATATATATATATATATATATATATATATCAGTATATATTATATATATTGCATGGTATATATTAGTATATATTGCAGAAAGCAACACTTAATATTAAAGGCTCGTTTTATTGCAATCCGTCCATAAATAAAAAACTTATGAACTTAATATATTTATAATTTATAGAACAAGAAAAACCCAGTTCTAAAACAATGCAATGCAATGCTATTTCTAAGCGCAAGGCATAGTTTTTTTGAAGCGAAGCGAAAGCGGTTTGCTAATTTTTAATATATTTAATTTTTAATGGGTACAAGATAGTTTAAGGTGTAATAATTGGATACTGTAAATCAAATCTACAAATCATAATATTATGAACATATAAGTATGCTCAAACAGTTCGTTATAAATCACCGTTAATATTTTTTCGCCTAAATAACATTGTATCATGAATGTTACTATTCAACTTCGTAATTTCGATAAAATCTTGGGTCTTACTTTCGACGTAGGTCGGGCGACTTTGCAAGACTGGTCTTTAACGTTATACGGAACGACGCCGCCCGCAGCTAAGAACGATCCAATACCGTTCCGAAATCCCGTTGCACGTAACAAAAGCAACGCGACGCGACCCGTTGTAGTGCAAGCGGGGAGGAAAAACAATAGAGGAAAGGTCGTTCCCATCGTGCCCACGTACACAGTCGGTCTGGTGAAAAGAAAAAAGAACAAAAACTCCAAGAATCCAAATAGGAATTCGCAAAAATCGAAACAGGGCCGGCCGGCGACGAGGTCGCCCGTCGAGAGCTCGACTACGCGGACGACGTCGGCCGCTCCGGATCTGAGTCTCAATTTACGAGGAGATCTGACGGATCCATTGGCGGACGCCAGAGGCCGCAAGATGTCTAGTCTATTCGAGCAGTATCCGAAAATCCAGCGAATATATCCCGCGCCGCTCCAAGCCAACGGTACCTAGCCGCTGCATGTTGTGTTTCGTTGATTCGTTTCGCCAATTTATTTGACAGCTGACTATTTGGACCTGCACCCTGACACGTTTCGATTCGGACGCCAACGCCCGACGCATGCATACCGTCTGTATCAGTTTATTATTTCGCAGCAAAAGTTCCTTTTTTAAAATGAGTTCTGTTACTTTATTTTGGTTTCATCTAATTGCTTTTAGTCGGTAGTGTTTTTTGTTTTTTTTTTTTATCAACGTGCGTGTGCATTTTATTTTTTGTATTTACGTATAGAGCTGTTGATCGTAAAACATGTGGTGTCCTATTAAATATTTACTATTCGAACTTGTTCATAGCGACAATTTTATCTGTAGTTGAGTGAATTGTATGTGAAGTTTTATTATATACATTGTTCAATGTTTACTAGAACACTGCATTCGTGTATTGATTTTGAACACGTAGTGGATACTTTAGGTTTTTATAGTATTTGTGTAGTTAAATTATTGTTGTGGATGTTTGAATATTTACATTTTGCCTTAAATTAACAATACATTTCAATATTACACTTGCACTATTTTTTTGTGATGCGTTAAGTTATATTTATTTTTATCGTGAATTTAAGTGATACAAAGAATAACATAACATTAAATTAATATTAACAATAAATGTTATAGATTAAAGAAGCATAATTTATACTCGAGTGACACATCACACAAACCCATTTTAAAATTTCAAACAAGAAAGGGCTGTTTTGAAACACATTGCATCTTTGCAGCTGGTCCTCTACCTCAGTGGGAGTTAATATTCTACGGGACAGAGACCCCGGCCCAAGAATACGACGCTTCACCGGAGAGCAATTCGCTGGGAAGTAGCGAGATTGGGGCAGAGGGTCCCGGTATTTTGCCCAACCCGGGCGTCGCGGGGCCAGGTGCTCCCGCGGTCCCAGGCTGGAGCGGCGCGAACGCTGAACCTCCCGAGGAAGTTCGACAGAACGCCATAGAAGATGATTTATCATTGGTTTGGCACGATTCTCCTACGGTGAGTACTCGTATTTATATAAAATATTAACGCATAACTTTATTATTTATACACAAACATCACATACCATGAACATCACGTATTATTATAATAATATGAAAATAAATATCAAAAATAATTCTTTAAGAAATCAACATCGGGAAATGATTATATTGATTCAAATTTATATACACCACCGACAAAAATCTGATACGACAATTGAACGTAACGAACTAAGAAAAAAGGTTCGTAGAACAGCGTAGCAAATACTGACGTAGCGGTTCGGAGCTCGTAGCGAGCTCACGTCAAATTCAAACTCTTCATTTAGGTATTTTATCAATATTGTATAAAGAAATTGTACAGTATAAATATAGATAATATTAACAGAATGTTATAGCCTATATCATTCTGTTCTGTCATCATTACGACTCATAATGTCCCACTGCTGGGCTCGGGTGTCCCCACATGTAAGGAGTGTAAGCCATTGTCTGCCACGCTGGCCAAGTGCGTGTTGGCAGGCTTCACACACCTTTGACAAACGAATTAGAGATGCGTTCAGAACTAAAAGGATCCCGTGCGGAAGATTTACGTTCGAACCACTTGGCTACCGTTGCTTATCAAGACTTTAATTCTTAAATATTTAAAAAAGGTATAAAATATTTATGAAACGAAATTTTGAACGCATTTAGTGCAATCACGTTATATAGTGCATCATGATAATTTAAATCAATGTCATTTTAAAATTGTAACTTTAAAAATTGCTAATTTACTCTTATTTATTGTTTATCGAATAAGAAAGAGTTCTTAAAGTATTCGGTGAGGAAACTGCTGATCACTGAGTAATTTGAGATATGCCATCACAACACGTAGGCCCATTTAATCGTATAATCGTATAACGCACTGGGATAACGGACTAAGATTACGGATACCCACAGTGTCGTAAGATTTATTGTGAGCCACGACATTATCCTGGGGCCCCGAGGCTACCCAGAGATCATTCTATTTTCATGTCATTGAAAATGTTATTTAAGCAAAGTTTCATGTACGAATAAAATCAATAAACACAATGAATACATTGCTAAATAAACGACGTAATAATACCGCTTTCGCTGCGAAAATATTTTTGCGTAATATAAATAAGATTGACCGACATTGATGATCTATTATTTGACCGCCTTGTTCAATATAGATATTTGTCAATTTATTTTCTTTGACTTAGATATTTCGATGGCTGTCGTTGAACTTAGAAGAAATATCTCGGACTTTCGGGTATCGCTCTCAGTTTATTAAAAGTCTCTTAACTGTATTTATTACATTTCTGTATCTCTTACATCTTACAACATGTTACAAGGTTTCTGTATGATGGAATTCTTTATTAACAAAGTGAATACTTCTAGTATATAGTATAGTATATTTACCTATCTTCACTTCCAAATAAAACTTGAACACGTAATAATTTCTTTATAAAATAACTAAAACATAAAATACCAAAGAAGGCACTTGAAACTAAAAACAACTAATGTTAATCTTATTTTTCTTTTTATCGTTAATATTATCGTAATATAATAATAAGTACTATTAAGTATAAAACTATTAACATTACTCAAATTATTTATTTTAGTTCGTCAATAAATTAACAAATATATGTTTTTGATTTTTATAAATTATGGTTTGTGATTAGACATAAATGTATATACTGCCCACGTATTACGTCTTTTTGACAAGTTAAAGAATTCTAGCGCCTTCTCTGTGCAGCGAACCGATAGGGTTAATGATACTAATAAAATTGGTATGCAGCATGATTGCAATTGATTGAATAAAATATTTACAATAGGGCACTTCACGTCCTTTTAGGTCAGTGGACGATGAGTCTATCTGACGAGCAACAGATTCCAGGTTCGATCCCCGGTTCATTTATATGACAGGAAATGTTTCTTCACGAAGCTAATTGTTTATAATCCCTTGATTATGTGTTTTTATGACATTAAAAGATTTTTTCATTATTATTCTAATTTGGACAAACAAATGACTAATAAATAAATGACGAAAAATTCCCAGATTTCATTCGCAATCCATTTACTAACAGATTAATGTTCCATTCAGGAGTCTAGATTATTAGCTGACTTCAAATAAGAAGAAAGTTTTCAATTCGTTTGTATTTTTTTTTTAAGTTGGTTACCCCAGATCTCGGTTATTTATTAATTAATTTGGGGTATTCTTTTTTTGTTTGAGAGAGTATATAGTATACTTCGGCTTGAATTTAAAGAAAATATATCACCTTCAAGGATGCTTAAAAATTCACCTTCTTCAAATTGGAGTCGGATTTTTTGTTAAAATATTGACTTACTTTTGATCCCTTGATTGTCTATATTCATTTCAATGGCAAATTTTAATTATTATTATATTACATACATATCTAATAAGTAAATGACGAAAATGACATTTAACTCAATTGTTGCGCTTGGTTATCTTAATACATGTTAATGTACGTTCCGTTTGCATTTAGATTCGCGAAGAGGGACAACCGTCGATCGCGGGAGGCGCGCAGTTCGCCAGCAGCGGGTGCACCAGTTGGTCCCAATCGCGACGTTGTCTAGGTTTGTGCCTATTGTTCCTGTTGTTACTGCAATTGTCTAGGTGTAGCTGTGCACTAACCGCTAGGTCTGGCTCGGTTAGGCCGAAACGTCGAGACACCGATCGCCCGCCGCGCGCGCCTTGCTTAGAGCCGTAGACTTGAATACACTGAGTGTTTCACATCCAGCTTTGTAGTTAATGACTGTGTGAGGGAGACAAAGCGATTTTTGACAGTACCTACGAAAGATTTGAGGAAATAAACTCTGGCAAATTCAAATCGGATTTATTGTTCCTTCGTAATGTAAATGTGTTTCCTATTTATAATTCATGTAAACGATGGGTGGAAAACCTATATTCTAAATTCGAATGTATTGTTTCGTAGATGGTGGGAGGAATCAGATATATAAACTTGTGAGTGATCATTAGATCATTACTATTAAATAATATATTTTTTTTATTTTATATACAGAATCCTAAAATATTATTTCATTCTCATATGGTGTTTTTTATATTAAGGGTAACAGTAAAACTCATTAGATCCTACTTGCTAAACAGTTCCAGCTTTGATCCGTGACCGAGATAGACATTGTAACAAAATAAATCTGATGTCATCATCTTCTCTTGCGTATCCATACCACCATGATATAGAAATTTATAGCGCTGGACGGAATGACGGAATGGACGGAATGAGATTCTAATAATAGATGTATTGTTTGAAAAGATTAAGTATTACTGTACAAACGCTTTGTCTCTTTCTAAAGGGCGCTAAGTTAATTCAGGGCAAACACTCAGTGTATTGTGTTGACAACTAACACCTATACCCTGGCGCCCTTGGGTGTTGTGATTTTAGTTGAATTTATTGGATGTTTGTAAGGAGAGCAGGTTATGTCATGTTTTAATGGTTGTTGTGAGAATTTTGCAAAAAAACTGTCAAAAACTAAAGTATTTTGATTTTTTTTTTAAATAGTCTGCGTCCATCTTAATTTTTACAATCAAATCGCAAATCAAATAACTGTAATTCACTAATGATTTGGTTTTGTCAAACCCTTAAATAATAAATATTAGCATAGTATTTTTTGATGGATACTTAAATGTAATTTTAGCATTTTTTTTTGTCCTAGGTAAATATTTGGATATTTTATCAATTTTGCTTCTGAGTGATTTTTTTTTAATTATAAAACAAATCTTTAATATAACAAAAAAATACAGCTCAAGATGTTAACAAGTTAAAACGTGACACGCTCTGGTTATAAATGTATATAGATTAAGTTAAATAATTAGGAAAATATCGCACAGATAAAACAAGAAAATAAAATAAATGAAATCAGGCGACATCTGACCTTTACACATAAAGAGACAAGTTTGTATGATTGTTTCGTTAGTTCTTCTGGGAGCCATTCACTTGGTTTATCTTGCTGCTACCCACGGCAGTGCAGCTAAAATTCGTTCTTAAAAGGTATTTTCTGTTACAAATAACATATATACGTTATCTGTGTCTTATAGATTAAAAAATAAGTACAATATAAAAGCTGAAGTCTTGTATTTATACAATTATGTTATTTTATTATTATATTACAATCATTGCATAATGGCCGCTCTCCGAGCACAACTATTTAGCATAATTTTAATAAACTCTAGGTTTAAAAACATTGTTTTGATAAATATTTCATACAAAATTAGCTTTTTAATGCTGTTTTAATTTATCCTAAAGGTAGCTTACATTACCAAATTTTCTTGAACTATCTTCAAATGTGCTGCAGAAAACGAATGTATTTCTTACATTTTTCAAAGTTTTTCTTGAATTGGCCATAAGCTCGTATGTCTAAGGATATACGTACATAATGTAATATAATTTTTCAAGTCGCAGACATTTGATTATCCGATTATAGTAATTACAGTATAAATTATTCTGTTTACACTGCGACATAGTTGTAAAATTAATGAATGTCCAATAATTTGTACGTATTTTATAATATCACCTAAAATGGCAACATTAAGAGCTAGACAACAAGTGCAATTACATTAATAAATATTAATGTACCTATTTCAAGTCGATGACGTCCATTTGGATCGATAATTACATCACGATAAGAATAATGTATGAGAGTGGACGATTTGTTGAGCGGTGAGAGCTTTGTTATAGAGAATACTTAATCAGTTTAGTGAATAGTCCTTTCACAGTACTTAAACCTTATATTAGACGGCGTGGATGTTTTATGTGATACTGGATACTCACTGCACTTCGCAGTGGTTACCTTTGTCAATGTTAAATGCTCAAATTACTGTACACTTTTTCACTAACGTATTGAACTAATTAACACTCTGAGCTAAGTTGGCCGATTGATATTTGAGTTATCTATAATTGACGTTTAAGTGTAAAATAATGATTGTATTTCTCTTTCGATACAAAAAGTTTGTTTTGGATATCAAAACGATATTTTTACATGTTTTTTTTTTTCAAAGAAAATTTCTCGAGATCCCTTAAATTCAATATTTTCTTACTCTATTTCTATACTCGAGTTATCTTATTACCAGAATCGTACCTATTGGTTTATACTGGATTTGAGTTATCTGGATACAAAATATACAAAAAAATGTGATAAACGTACTGAAATGAGCAATTTATGAAATATACGAAATATAACACAATTTGTAAGATTGTTTGGGAACTTCGATTTTTTTTGGTTTAGTATTTTTCAGTAAACAATATTTGCAATAGGTTGAACAGAAGACAAGAACGATCGCTTTTTATCAATTTGCCATTTTCAAGTCGACTTTGGTTTTTATTGTTGAATTATTACTGTTTAATTATTAATAATAAATATTATTAAACAGTGATAGGTCATATCAATCTTGTCTTCAAAATAATCCTGTGTTGAAGTCGCGATTTCAATTCGTCATAAAACAACCACGCCGCTGTTGTTGCAGCTCATTGTTAATTTATATATTTTTATTTCTTAATCGTTAATACTTATCGAAATATTAAGTTTCATACACTTTCACAACCCCACAAGGTACAATAGACAATTTTTAAATGTTAGGTTTGATAGATTAAATTTTTCTCCTACCAAATAAGTTAATACATATATACCCGATGCCAAATGTTAGCGCATTTACCTTAATGTTCGTGTGGTTTCCTACTATATTATTTATTAACAAAATTTATATACTTAGGTAGTAACTTCACTTAGCCTAAATCAAAGTTGGTTATATGTAAGGGCGACGTTCTGGCGTAATTTTCGTGGAATTTTGATCAAATCATAATTAAACGCATACCTTTGTTTGAACATTGTAAAAATCATATCAATTTATCGTGTAATATGAAAATACGCCACGACGTTTTTTTTTGATGTATTGAATCTTACATACATATCTGTTACAATAAATTGGTTACTCGTAATAAAAATATTTTATTTTATCCATCTAAATTAAGTTTATATATACTTCATTATTTATGTGACAGCGTTTATGAGTTTATGTTGAAAATACTATTGATCAAATATGTATGGATATGGAGGGACTTATTGGAATGTAAAGAGCTTCATCTATCCTTAAGCCTACAATCCTGCTCATGGCGCACCCTGCTTAAATAAGTACGAGGCTAAGGCGAACTGTTAATTTTGGTTAAGATCGCGGGGTCAATACCACCTAGTTTGATATCGACGGTACGGCCGTTTGATGCATTTTAAATGTAACGGGTACTCACGTTTTTATGTTTTCTCGCCGTGATCGTGATCCACGTAATTGGGTCGAATTATCGGTAAAAAACACAAAAATCGTGAGAACCTTTACAGTTAAAATGTATAATTTCAACGATGTTATAAGTTATGTGGGCAATTGATAGTCAAAGATCAACGAAAAATCTAATTCTAGGACGACTAAATTTTAGAATTTTAGACCTATTAGATATTTGAGCAATATCTAATGTTGATTGATGTGAATCTCATTACTACTGTCAGCGTCTCGAGGTGCAAATTAAAGAGCACAAAAAATAAATCACGACATCCAGTTACGGCATATAATTCTGTGTTGCCATGACAAGAAATAGATGAATACAAAATATTGTCAGACCTCCAAATAGATACGGTAAAGTAAACATAAAATTTAAACCGTAGATAAAAACGTTGTTATTTCCAATATAAATAAATTCCTTAATCGCATTAGCAAAAAAACAGTAACTAAAAAATTCTTTATATTTGCATTCGTTTTGCAATTTAATTCGTTGTTGTTTATATACGTGACTCAGATTATGTCTAAATCCGTTAGGTACAGATGTTGTCAGAGCATGCTTCGATTTCACCGATTTTCGGAAACGATACGTGCTCAAAGTGCCATTCGCTCCAAAGGGAATTGTAAACATTGAAACAAAAACAGCAGAGTATCACGTCCACACGATACATTTTACGTCCCGGTCTCTTTAAACAACTGTTACAGTTATTGCAATGTTTTTGAAATAATTTTATACCTACAGGGACTTGGGGTTTATTGCCAATTTTTTTTGGCTAACGTTTCGATTTGATTCACGTAAATCTATCATTTTGGTTACTTATTTATTCTGTCACATAGATAATGCAATAGGTGATGATATAATAATATACCATTGTTTCATGTTAATAAAAGCATAATTATTATGAATAAACATAATTGCATATTGTGGTTGTGATCATAGCGGTGATTGCCAATCCATTTAATACATAGTATATGTAATATGAATGTGTATATATTAAGTAGGTATTTATCGGTAAAAAAGATTTGGAGACTTGTACAAATTGCTCACAATTGTGTAAATTAAAAAAAATCGACTGAACAATCATGATTTCTCATCGACTGGTAGTTAACACATGATATTATGCTAGTTTTAGGCGACCGAATCTAAAGTGTAAGTTTAAATTAGCTACGTGTAGTATCCCTAATTAAGATAGATCACATAGAACCACTTCGTGATTCGTATCATTGTGTTCGAAATCAAAACAGGCGTATTTGTAAATGTATGTAATTTAAGGTCACAGTCGAAGCACCACTCAATGCTAATGTAACAAAACTAACGTTCATAATGGACTTAGCGCTATGAGTAAACTTGTGTAACAATATTTCACAGTGAAGCCGCGCTACGTACAACGTACAAGCTAATGTAACTATCGCTCGATGCATCAGAAATCGTTGAAATGCTCATTTTGTGACGGTTTTGCTGTATAGATATGTAAAATTGTTCATTAATCGGCGTTGTAGCGTATCAATGAATTGTATTTATAACTGTAAATGTTGAATAATTTGTATATAATGAACCTAATGTGAAAGAAATGTAATAATAAAAAAGACTTTTATTACCAAATCTAAGTAGATTTTCATTTTTGTGCGTCGACGTCGGGTCTTGTCTCTGATCGTTTTGTAATTATTTTAATTAGCTTTATGTATTTATTTGATGTTGTCACTAAAATCAAACTGACGTATATTGTAAAATTGTATCATAAGATTATTGCTTGTCTTCTCGTTTAGTATCCGGCTTCGCTTTTTATGTGCTTTTATTTCATATAAACTTAGCTTCACTCACCTTACATTTTAAACCCACATTCTTCATTCTTACATTTCCATATTCAAAACTGTTCTGCTATCACCCATCTTTCTCATGTCACGATACTTTTGTTGCGTTTATTCCTGATTTCATTTAATTTTGTGCACGTTTACCTCTGTGCATGCACTAGTTTTACAAAAGCGTCTGTTTGTTTGAATATACCATTTCGTTCGAAATTCTCGAACTTAGAACACGACCAAAATTATTTGAGATCAGCGACGAGATTCTACTAAAGCCATTCCTGTCCTTATACCTGTTTCATAATCTATTGTATCTGCGACTACCTCGTGACTCGTACCGAAGCGAATCTTCTGCATCATTCAGTCTGCAAGAGAACGCAACCTGCATGGACGCTGGATACGGTGCTGGGTGGTGTCGGACTGTCTCTTTTATACGTTTGAACTTAAACATTTCTGTCTCTCTCCCACTAGAATGCGCGAAGGGTTTGCACTTGTACGACGGGCGGTGCTTCAAACGTTGCCCTGACGGGACGTACGCTAGCGAAGTGCTAACGGAGCGGAACTCTAGAAGACGCAACCTCACTTACTATCCCGAGACGGGTGCGTCAGTTATAAAGCGACAGGGCATAGACGGCATCAAGCCGAACGCCGTCGAGGCATTAGACATGGAACCACTGGCTAATATAAACGCTAAAGCTCCTCTCATTTGCCTTCCTTGTCACTACACCTGCGCTACTTGCTCGGGCCCTCACAGCAGCCAATGCCTGTCGTGTCTAGACGACGCTCAACTTTTCAACTCGACTGATGTTGAACCCAAGTACTACTGCTACCCTAACACACTCGTGCCTCAGATCAGCGAAGCTAACTGGCACTATAAACTTAACATCTTGTCCATCGTCGTATTGTTTATTTTTAGTTTTCTTTTGGTATATTTAATTTTTGTATGCGTACTCAAAAGATTGGGATACGGCTGTTGCGGTAACCACTACGATTCTAATGTCAAGGGGGCATACAATAAGTTAGCCGTTGATGAGAAACATCAAAGCGCCTTAGAGATCGAGAAAGAGATACATAAAGCCATAAACAAATACTCGAGCGAGAGTGAATCTGATGATGATTTGAATATTTAACAATTATTTGATTTCCGTCCCGGTTATAATGAATTGATTGATCAAGTAAATATTATTAATATTTCGATTACTAATGCAGGGCTTATGTGATATGATCGTGTTGTATGTCACAATTTTTAGTTTTTTTTTTTGTAACTAATATATTAATTGTAAGTAATTTCGACTGGAGTCTAGGTCTAAAAATCAAAACAGTGCGTATCAATCCCAGTATATTTTTTTAGGTATTTTACTAGATGTATTTTGTGATCCAAAGACCTGGTCTTATACTCTTTTACTCGTACATTTGGTTTATTCTTTTCTTTTGACTGTTTTTAAGTTTAGACGAATGCTGCATTCATTTCCAAAGCAAAGTATTATTTAATATAATTCTTAATTATTTCAAACTTCCCGCATTCGTCCACAATTATGCGTAAATATTCGTTTTCATTCGTATAATCATAAATTTTACACTAATATCGACGAACAGAATTGTTTTAAGTATTGATGATAATAATCATATTCCATTAATAAATCAATTTTAATTTGCACAGTCAATATCAATGTCATTTGCACAAGTTCAATTTTAAAACTGAAAAGTAAAATGAACTTCACAGAGTTTTCGTTCTGTTAACTCGAGTTTTAATGCAGGCCGTAGTTTTACTCCGTCGCAGTCGCACTTATCAACTATTTTGAGATATTAAATATAATGAGATTTTGCATAATAAATATGTTACATTACATTATGAATAATAAGTAGATTTTAACATATGTATAATTGATTACTAGGAACAGATTTATGTTTTGAATATTTACATAATTTGTGAAATGTTAAGAAATATTAATTATAAACAATGTAATAAGGATGCAATTAAATTGATCACATTTACAATTCAATTAATAATAATCACGTTATTAATTTTTAATTTTCAGCTTCTTTGCTATTTTCCATTTTTCTTGTTTACTTTTATTTTAAATAATGTCATAATAATTAGTTTTTATTATAATGCATAATGTATACATAAGATAAATTTTGCTCAAGTTGCCATTTCGTTTTAGGTAGAAGCTACTGAGCTCTAATGATGTATATATAATCTGTGTAAATAAATGAGTTCCTATTTTCACTAGATGTTTTATTGACCGATCCGATGCGAATTGTCGAACCTGTCATTTTAAGTATGCAGTGAGATTTAATAGCTGGTTGAAGCTCACGGCGTTTAACATAACGTGACTGATAATTGAAATGTCAAAAACATGAACCTCCTGCAGTTTACGAGTACGACAGTTAATTGTTCTGTGATTGATATCGATGTAAAACCAAAAAAATCTCAAAGTCAAGTTGTAAACGTGTTGTTGTTGTAAATGAACGAATATTGCCTTATAAGTATGCATCCATACGTGAATGTATGTAAGCAGTTGCAACATATTTATATAAACTTAGCAGACGGAGCTCTTAAGTTGTTACTTACGTAGCTCAATTATTCCTTTAGCTATAAACCATAATCGGTGACTAATCGAAAGACGGTTGTCAGGACTAACTTATTCTACATTCAATAAAAATATGGGAAATAAATGAAACTAACGATTAAATTTTTTGATCATAATCATCCCGCAAATTCGTTACCGGAATATGGTCTACCCTGACGACCCCATAGTTCAGTAGCCAGTGGCCCTGCCTGCCGAGCGACACATTCATGTAAAAGAAGATCTGTAGATTAGTGGACATATTAAATATTTGTTCTGAGTCATGGTCGCGGGTGATGTCATATTTGTACGTTCATGCCACCCGCAATACGGAATACTAGTGCGGGGATGTGTGTGAGAACGGAAAAAGAACTCTGTAACTATATCAGGGGTCAAAAAGGCCAAATCATCAATAGAGATGAGGGAGACATTGCTAGCTTTTCAACAGGAACAAAATTCTACTACTAGTCTATATCTAGTCTACAAGTGTAGAACAACTGAGACGCAAATTTCGTCTCGATATTTCTTATTATCAACTCAAGTCACGGGAAACGACATTAAACTTTAATCCTTATATATTAAACAATACATAATTATACATAAACAGATTCAGAAGCACCTTTATTACGACCGTTACAGCTTTATCGTTTAATAATAATCAAAAAGCATTCAAAACAACAATTCAGACGACGTCACGTAAATGTGGAGCACCACGAAATGGGAGCACCCATTCTGAATAGAGGCAAAGACCCTGCCTATGTTTTTGAAACCCTTTATAGATAAGAAATACCCTTTTTAGTAAAATAAACACAACACACTTTCTAAGCAGGTCATTCTTTTACGTAGAAGAAGTAGTAGATAAAATATATAGTTGGGACGGTACGTTAATTTTCAATATCCCAGCAATATATTTGATTTGGTTGTCACACTAATATAAATATTTTATATACATATATAATATTATATCTTATATAAATATCAAAAACACCTATCTAACCCGTTACGATAACTAAATTTGTGGAATAAGCCACTCTTCTGCTGACCGACTCAATTACAGAAATTAATTAACATATACACTGGCGACCCGAGATTAAATATTTATTTATCTGTTGAAACCGGGAATCGATACTGCTCACTCGCTACGAGGTCAATCGGTGCGAAAATAAAAATATCGTCGTGTGAGTTTATTAAAAAAGACGCAATTGTAACTGTAAGAAGAGACGAGCCGACTACATGACTACGAGAAAATCGATTATTCGGTATTTAATACAAATGAAGGAAAGAAAAGATAATGATCAAACGATTCCAGAAATATTATTTTCAAATATCGCTTTATGTATTAGTGTTTATTGTATATAGAAAACGATAGTTACCTACTCGCATCTACACCCTCACTTCGTCTTATCTTATTTTACTCAAAGATCATACAAATTAAATAATTCGGGGAATCAACAGTGTTCGAAGTTGTGGTAGGCCTTGGAATTATGAAGCTATACGGTCGTGTATGTCGACGGAAGTTCATAAATGTCTTGTATTTAGTTCGTGATAAGTTCTTACACAGCATGACTTCAACGAGTTTGTGCTTGATAATAGGCTTTTCTTTACGGGAGTTTTTAACAGACTTCATAAAATAAAAAGGATTTGAGATTTCGTCTGTTCGATCCATTTATTCGGGGTCTTTTTGAATGTATTTAATGTCATGTTAGTCGGTTCATGTTTATTCATTTGGTCTTGGACCTTTCTATATTCCTTTTATAGAGAAACTTCGTAAGCACTATTATTCTCAACATCGTTATTATCGAACCATAGAGAAGATTTCTCGAATCAACTTGCGTTTTCTGAATAGGTTCAGTTTCGTTGAAATATTGATCCTAGAAAAGACGTGGCAAGTTGTTAGGTAGGTAAAGTACACTACCAATATGCTGGAGTACTATGGAGTGAATGCATTAGACTGAGTGGTACAGAGACCAAGCTATCCAAGGGGCCATTTATTAAACAGGCTGCAGCACGGGCAAGAGAGGTTGGCTTGGATTCAAGGATCTTAAAGCCCCTTACATTCCAAAAGCTACCCTTAGCTGTGTATGACAGT
>PDGT01000050.1:1510905-1591184 GCA_003671415.1 Megathymus violae | reverse complement strand
GGAGGGTAGCCCATTTTCCATTTTCTGGGCGCAAAAAAAAAAAAAAAAGTACAGTGGTAAAGTATTTTACTCGCCTAGCCACCGCCTTACCACTCCCCTTCTAATACAGACCGTGGAATATTTTGTATATTGAAACGATATATTTCCGCAAAGTAACGCCTGATACTATCAACTATATTTTGTATATGTTTCAGTCACATGGTCGGAAAGCCAGTAATAATATGGGTCTCCCGTTTACGTTTTCGGCCATGTTTTACAAAATTGTGTTTAATATATATTGTTCTCTTTGAAAATATATATTGTTCTCTAACTTACCCTTAGAAGATAACGCCCAAAGTCAGGACGGATACAATCATGTTACACATCCGTGATCCAAAAGGTCGCCAAAATGGGATGCGACTGAGAGACGCTCTAATCTCTCTGGTATTTTGCCGTTACGTTATACAAAATAGTGATTCGCTAGTCTGTGGTATTGGTAGGTTGACAGCCTGCGCACCGATAAATGGATACACGTACTCAATATCAATTAAATAACTCACAGTAGGTTTTTGTATTTCGTCATAATATTTCTTCACTTGTCCAAGCAAGACTTTTGCTACAGACTGTGGGTAGAATTTATGATTAGGATTTTTTTGAATGACATTTCTATTTACTTTTTTAATACGAAGCAACGACGAATATTTAGTTAAGATGTACGACAAGTACTAAATCTAAAAATATTAATATCCATGACAATATTCTTACTGTGAATTAATTTAATTATAACTGAGTGACATAATATTACATTGAAGACATAATATACATTTCCCGCTATTCAGTTTATTAGAAAAATGCAGAAATTTCTACCGCCGACAGCGCATTAACAGAGACTAGTGTTGCCAGTTTTAGAATGTTCAAATCGAGACATAAGTAAAAGAAAATTGAGACAATTAAAAAAACTGAAAATTTATCTAATTTCAGTATGGTGATATAGCCAAAGAATAAAAACTGAACCTTTATTATTTCAGTTTTTTTTATGTATGTTGTTGCGAGTAAAATAATGGTTTAGCTTTCTTATATGGCTGTAATCCACAAAAACACTTAAATGAAAAATATTTATACATATAGAAGGCTTTGGATTTAGCTCAAAGACGGTTTCTGAATTGAACTTTTAAAATGGCGTTCTCCGCTCAGTGTTTCTCGACCGCCTTCGGCCTCGTTCGTTGATTATTCTCAAACATAAGAATCTAAATTTTTTATATTGAGTTTTATATTTGATTTCTTTGATTTTTTTAATGTGAATTTTGTGTTTTATTAATACAATTATTAAATTACATTAAAGTTACATACATACGTCTGCGACCATTTAAAAAAAATACTTACTACAGATTCACCCATTTATTTGGTGTTCTGGTCAAAGATGGATTGGTAATTGTCAGAACACACAGATAATTAGGACCTCGCATGCAAATCGAAACATCTTGCGTCACTAACAGAGACGGTGCAAAAACTGTACTGGCTTTTTCACTTTTACCGTCACTTTTTATTTTGAACACGAGTACGAGCACGTTGGGAATAGAATTTTTAAAGTTCCTTTTCCTGTTGCCATTAATCGAATAAAATTCAAAATTATTTTGAACATTAGTATTTTTTTTTTATGTTAATAGCCGACAAACGAGCAAACGAGCCACCTAATGGTAAGTAGTCACCGTCGCCGATGGACATCAGCGAGACCAAAGGTATTACTGATGCGTTGTCGGCCAGGATATGAGAAGGTTAGAAAGAAGGTACTGGCTCTCAAGCCCCCAGCCGGAACACGACGAGTCGTTTGGCGGCTGACTCAAGCAGGAGGGTGGTAGCTAGCCAGGCAGGCTTCACGGAAAGAAAATAATACCAATAATAATATTAATGACTTAATAATAATACTGATAATATAGTCCTTACGCGAAACCCTACCACCAAGCAAGCTGACTTCTGTCGCCTCTTTCGACACCCTGTTCTGCCAGCATGGGATTGGGGGTAGTATTCTAAGCCGCCCCAATACGGCATAAATAATAGTATCATAATATGTTTACGTACATTTTTTTTTGTGTTATTACCGTTTCTAAAATGCGCTTATCCTGCAGAGAAGAAATGTCGCTAGAAATTCTTCATTCCCATTTTAATCTACGTCTACGCAAGTATGGGTCTTAACGATTTGTGTTATTCTATCTAGTCGTCTAGTCTATGATAAACATTTGCGAACCCTCTAATAGCAGGCAAGACAACGTTTGACAAGGGTTGAATTCCAGTATTGTAACTAGGTGAAGATGATTATGTTATATGTAAAAATGCCAAAGAAAGTATACAATGATTGTATTTTTACACTAGTATTTCTTTCCAACTGTAATATTGATTTTTTTAGTAAACATGAACATCCTTATATTCGAAAATTGTAACCATTGAATGTTGTAAGTGGTATTAATATAAAAATATTGTCGATAAGAAACTTAAAAAATATATTAGAAATTAAAATATTAGGTAGATAAACGAGAATAATTAAATTATAAAACAAAAGTAATTTGATTGAAAATTAAAGTAATTTGATCATTAGTGATATGCCTACTCCTAATCACTACTCATGTGTGATATTAATTACGTATTCCAATAAATGTAACATACCATAATTAATTTAATAACTAATTAACCTTTGTAACATAATTAATTACTTATACAATTAATAACGTTTTTGCCCCAAATTCCACATTGTTAAGGTTTCCAGCAACAAAGCGTAGGTGCTTCTAAAAGAAAATTTGCAATTCTAATGTTTTGTTTAGCTCGTAATCAAAGCCAGGCACCGGTATATCGCCGCCGCTGTATAATGTGTAAAAGTTTTACGAATGTTGCTCATGTTCTCATTATTCGTGACACAGTTTATAAATAGCAATCAAAAACTCAATACATAACTAAAGAAATTCAAACCTGATACATGCAGCACGTATATTTAGAAAATCCTTTTTTATGTTATTGGTCGACAAAGGGGCTGACGGGGGATATGTGGTAAGTACTCGTACTCACTATAGCCCATGGACATTAGTAACAAAAAGGCTACAGACGCCTCTGGCTTATCCTACGTTTATCAACTGATGTAGGATTTGTTTATGGAACACAATGAATAGAAGGCTTGAATTGAATTTGAAAAGAGCGTAAAATATCAAGGAAAATTTATACGATCGGGACGATATATTGCGGTATCAGCGAGCATAACCAACAAATCAGAATAGTCCAAGACTCCCAAGATCCCTATGTAAATATAGAATTTGTCGATAACTTTACCACACTATTAAATTGATGAAAAGTCGTCCCGGCAAACCAATAATTATGAGAGTAAGAGGCTCTATTGAAGTAATCAAAATTCCCTAGATTAAAATCAAAATATTCTATCAAATAGAAAAATGAAATAAAAAACAATATGAACGTAATTTATTCAGTAGTGTATTAATTTTTCATGCTTTAATAATTAATTCATCTACTGAAATATTCTAGCGCTGACAAGATTTTAGCAGACACGGGGATACAATAAAACTATACGGGGTTTTCACCTTTTGTTTAAAAAAAAATCTGCGTTCGAAAATAGCTATAATGGAAACAGGTTAAAGTTCATTACGTTGTTTTAAGGTTTCTTTGAAAAAGGCAAAAATAAATTTATAATTTCGTCGTATTTATTTTTTTGTCACATCTATTATAACCAAAACCTATTTATATTTATAAAGTACGCATTGTTAAAATCGTGATTTTGATGGCAATTATCACTTTGATCGCGTTTGCGTGCTCCAATATAAAATTCGCCATTTTTATAGCACAAAAATAATCGAAGGACTAATGGAATAAAGGATGACTTATGGACATTAGCAGTGCACAAAATAATTTTATCTCCTTGTGACCGAAGAAGCTGTACAACTACAGCTAGATGTGATTGCGGTCAATCCAATTTTCGTAGTTTTTACTTAAGATTGCTATCAAACAATAACAATAAAGACTAGTAGCTGAATATGCCTTTCAAAAAAACAATTACCCACAAAATTTTCCACTAACAATCATCCACACAATCACCGTTTGAGTGGAACGACTTATTGTTTTCTCTGGAAAAATCAAAAGTTTTGCCGAATGTTTAAAATTCAGAACACGATCACTAAATAAGAGCATCAAAACGGATATAACGCCCTTTGCAAATTAATTAGAAGTTTGTTTCGACCAAACTCGTTTAAAGTCTGGACAGTGTTTTTGTAATAGCAAAAGAAATTATTATATCGCGTTTACGCATATTGAACTTTTTAATATGTTACTTAGCTCGCATGACACTTATAAAAAAGCGACTCAAATGAATGAAAATTGTAAATTGTGAATAATAAAAGAGTGGTTCTGTCATCGTTGACCACGCCAGTATGTTATCTAAATGAATACGTACGTACATATATGTGTGTGTGTACATAATTATATAACTTCGGTTTTTAAATGTGGAATTTATTTGTGGAACGGAATGGAATAGAAGTCTGGAGTAAATTTAAAAAAGTGTGACGTATCGTTGAAGGAAAAAAGGAAGAATGATTATGATGCATCTTACTGTATAACGAACGAGCCTAACGTACTAGTACTTTCTCATAGAGGGGCTATTAGGCGGGCCGTGTACCCAATTCAATCGTGAAGATACTCGTGAATAGTGATAGGGTTTCCTACCACTCTCCTTTAAGAATTAATCGTGAAATGTGTTATCGTCTTTTCGTTGCAATGTCAGAAAGTCATAAATAACCAACTTCCCCGATTTCTTCTTGAATAATAATTTAGTAACACATTAAATATCACGAATGTTCATGGAAGGGTGACCATTAACTGTGAGGTGGCCCGTCAAGCCGTTTGCCGACTATTTACGTAGAAATAGGCAATTGACCTGAATGTAAATTTAACTTAATCGATTACGTGATCTGGAAGTTACAAAATCACTACCACTACCATCGAGAATAATATAATAGAGAGAGAAATATTGTATGATTAATTACAGTTAGCTTAGTTCGCAACGATATGGTATTATTTTATGTGAAACCAGTGAAGTATAATCTTTTTTTCTTCTTTCTATTTATCGTACCGATCTTGTGTTCGTATGTAAATATCGATAAAACTTGTAGTATCTCATGCAGTAACTTCTCATATTTATTGTAAACTGTCAATCACTGGATAAGATAAATGTAATAAAATAATAAATAATAACGTCAAATAAATGTTATTATATGTAAATACCGATAGGTGAGGCTGTAATTACATTATTAACAAATTGTATGTTGATTAATGAAAATGACATTAAAATATTTGCAGAGGAACCTACAAGGCAACCATTTGTCACCATAATAATATCTTTAACATATGACTTTGGAAAATCGGCAGTGCGTGTAGCATACAATTCTGGTTTCAAGCCGATCTTAAATTTCCAACCTCTATCTTGTATGTCCCTATATATTTCACATAGTTTAAATGACAACAAGAAAGGGCGAATAATGCATGCAATATAGTGTGACCGTAAAGTCAGATTATTGCTATTTATAAAGGTATGGGTGAGCGCTATTCACTTGTTTACTGTATAGGATTTTACGATCCCAGTGACCCGTGTTATTGCGGTATATTGCTGAACGTGCACTGGAGTACGTTCAATGGTATGTTTTTACAATTTTTATCGACTTCAATTTATCATGTTCACTTCAAATCTTGCAACATATTTTTAAATTATCGTTTCTCTTAACTTATTATGGTGAACATTAGATATTGTGATAATAAATATCCTGCTAATTGGCTTCACGAGTATACAATTATTATGATTATGACCCAATACAACGGTCGTCGAAAGCTCGTACATCGCATTATTACAACAAGTAGAATAAGATCTCGTTTGTTAATAAAAGAACAAAAATCATTAAAATGTTAATTATTAAAATAAATAAATTCGTTCTTAGGAAAATATTTTTATAGCAAATGTTCCTTTAATTTGGTACGTTTTTAATTTTAATTCAACGGTGAGTTTTTTTAATGATAAAAGCCGACAAATGAACAGACGAGCCACCTGATGGTAAGTGGTCACCGTCGCCCATGGACATCAACAAGACCAAAGGTATCACTGAAGCGTTGTCGGCCAGGAAATGAAAATAAGGTATGTAAGAATGAATGATGAGTTGCCAGTTTAATAATGACATTATTATTCCAAATTCGTTTTTACGTGTCGTGTAACTTGAAAGTAAGTAAGAATTAGATGAAGAATGAGAATTCATGTTATTTAAAATCACTCATATATAGGTACAAAAAATAAAAACATATGTTTAAAGGTAAAGGTTTTTTAAACATAGGAAGAGCTTATGAAATTTTGCCAATAGCGGTCCATCGTCCAACTCTCTCTGGGACCGCATCCGACGTTACTTTACATAATAAATTATTACCACTACATTTTTAATTCTGTATATGTTAATAAAAGGAATGTTATACATTTAACGGGAACGAGTAAAATTTAGACAAATATGAATTACGTTTTTAAAAATACGATTTATTTAAGATACAAACATGTCCTTACAGTTTAATTGCTAGTACGAGACTTTTTACATAAAATAAGACAATATTTATTGTTCAGTGCTGCGAAATCTAGATGCAGCGGAGTGACGCTGCATTGTCGTTAGGAATCCAAGCTTTACCCCGTGGTTACCACGTTATACTCGTACATTTTGTTTAGCAAACCAGCACTTTATAGGCTTTAGTTTGTTGCAATAGGATTGGAAAAGACATCATCAATAGTTACATCCAAGAACAGACAGTTAAATATATGGGCATTGATAAAACTAAGGAACCGTACTTTGAAACTTTCATTTATCTTATTCATTAGTTGATCAAATTAGTTATAAACTGATAACGGGTAACAGTTGTTACTTCAAGCCCTGTTATTGCGATTCTTTCAGTTTACTTCTGCTTATGTCTTTATTCTTCACTTTGTATTTCAAGTTAACCATTATGCATATTATAACTCGCTTCAATATCCAAGATATTAATATAAAAAATTGAAGAGGTGGGGTCCACGGTCCATAAATGCAATTCTATTATTAAAATGTGACTAAGAGAATTTCGTAGAAATACGGACAAATAAAATTATTCTATGTGTTATTTTTTTGTCACTTGTATATTTCCGTACTCATTACAAGCGACTTATGATTTTTTGCGCTATTATAGGTATAACTAGCGTAACCTAATCACATTAAGCAATTCATCGGTCAATTTTATTTTAGAACTTCTGCATAATCATCTTTATTACAACCCCTAACTCCCCCACTTCTGGGCAAGACAGACTTTACACAATTTGGAGAATATAAGAATTCTCAGGTGTGCAGGTTTTCTCACTATGTTTTTCTTCACAGTCATATATGATAATTACTTTGTAATACGCACATAATCTGAAAAATTCCAGATGCATGCCTCATTCGAACTCGAATCTCCCGTGCGGAAATATTTTTCTGCATAATATTTTTCGATAATTTAATTCTAACAAGATGCTTCGATCAACTTTTCGTTACTATAAGAACAGTGTTATACCAGTGATATTTGGAAATACGACAATCCTATTCTCCTACTACGACTACGACACTTTAGTTCTCCCGAGTTCAACCCGGATGATCCTTGAGACCCGCATATCTCCGCCACATCTGCAAATAGAGTTGTGGCAATACAAGACCCGGAGTTGATTTTTGTATTATTATTTCATTTCTCACTCCCTTAGACTTACGTTACATTTGTTAGTATTAGTCTCCTTAAACACAGATTCATGGTTGCAACTATTTCAAAACCCGGTCGTTTTATCGGTTTGGTATTTAGTTATTCGTTAGAAGCAACAATTAGCATAGTGGACGAGGTATAGCTATATTTATAGATCACATAGTTCAATGATTAGTGTGACGATAAATAGAGCATAGAAGTAAAGTTCTTAAATGGCATTTATAGCTCGATAAAAGGGTCACAATTTGCCACCCGACCATACCTCCTCGAACAGACAGTAATTTTTTTTTTTCTGAAGACTGTCTTTTGGATAACAGGCAAAAGTTATTATTTATTATTATATTATTAGTTCACTTACATTACATTGAAATAGACTCCCATTTAGTACTAATAAATATTATATTATGCTTATAATTCGCGTCAAGCGAGAGGCGTTCCCATGCAAAAACTATGAAAGAGTACCGTTAGCGCCATTGTAAGTGTATAGTCTGTTGATCAACAGGGCGCACCACGTTTGGTATCAAGAATGGGTGGACATCCACATCTAATTTTAAGTGAGTGAACAGAGAAACATTATTTTTGAACTGGTTCGAAAACACCAGGGCTTACTTCCAATTTGGTATAAAAATCTCTTACAAAACTGTTATTTGGTCTAATCGATTCGCAATTCGATAGGAATTACGAGAAAAAACTCCTGACCTACATTTCTCGCTGCACGCTATCAAAGATACTTTCAGCTGATACAAAATAAATCACTTTGCTATCATTGATTCGGGTCGACAGATCGTAAAGCCATACTTGTCCAATAGATAGGGACGCTCTAGTGTGATTTAAGACTGAAACATACGACGATGATACAGTTTTGGTTCTCACGATTAAATTGTAAGGAACAATTGTCTATCGTAGTTTAATATACACCACAATTAATGCGTCAAGTACTAACAGTATTTATTTGAATCAGGTATAATGGATAATAGACCCATTGGGTAAATTGGGTAATATATATTTTGATTGTTCCTCATGTCTTCATTTCTGTATGTCTATAAAATATCGTTTTAACTATGTAATTTTGGTGAAACTGTTGTTTATTGTTGTATCTATTTACGATATGACCTAATATCAACCAATATTTTTATGCTTTCAGTCCCAAGTCAAATTATTGGGTTTCGGTAAGGTCACATTAATTGTCACGACAACAAATGTAATAACATCGGATTGAAAATTCCCATCGCGCGGACGTGACTATGTATATCGGATGCTTTGTATCGAATATGAATTAGTTATAGAAAATGTGAATAATATGGCACATTCATATAATCATATAACTTAATACTTAATACTTATGTACGTAATACTTTGACCTTACTGGGAACTAGCCTTGAATATTATCCCCAATCCCATGCTGGCAGAACAGGGTGTCGTAAGAGGCGACAGAAGCCAGCCTACTTGGTGGTAGGGCTTCGCATAAGTATTATATGATCAGTATTATTATTAAATCATTAATATTATTACTGGTATTATCATCTCTCCATGAATCCTACCTGGCTAACTACCACCCTCTTGCTTGAGTCGGCCGCCAAACGACTCGTCGTATTCCGGCTGGGGGCTGGAGAACCAGTACTTTCTTCTCATTTCCTGGCCAACAACGCATCAGTGATGCCTTTGGTCTTGCTGATGTCCATGAGCCACAGTGACCATTTACCATCAGGTGGCTCGTTTGCTCGTTTGTCGGCTATTAACATAAAAAAATAATACGCAAGGTATATTTTATGTCTTAGGACACACATCATCGCGGAGCGTAGCGAACTGCGTTCGAATTAATTACGATTTCGTACTGGTCTGATAGTGACCCGTGGATCTTAGCATATTTCGTATTCGTGCAGTATGGAGAACCCGGTATGCCAAGACTGAGCGAATTGCCTACGTAACGATATAAAAGATAGACTCTATCTACATTTTCATCCAAAGTCAATGTTTCTTGCCAATTTTTCGCCCTCATTCACATTGAGCGCACAGTAGTTTGTACATATGATGACTTTGAAGACCACTTGGCAGTTACCCTGTCTGTCGACCGAGGGGCTTGACCCCGCTTCCGGGCTCAATTCTCGGCAGTAGTGGTCTCTGTCAACAGATAGATGTTTGCTCAAGTCGTAGGTGTTACTGACGTTTTACGTGTCCACGCTACCCGCGACACAGAAAATGTGTGAGTGTGTGAACGTTTAATTATTATTTTACTTTTCTCGCCATAACGATGAACTATCACCATAACGATAAAAACAACAAACGAAGCCAATCGGTTGACGCTTCTGATTTTGAACTATATCTTCATGGGCTGCGAAATTGTCGTACGTTTAAATGGTGTAGAACAAAATTAATGGTTGTGGCCTTGTAAATAAAAGCGTCTTTTGCAACGACAATGAAGATATCGTGCTGCTGAGAATCAAGCTTAAGTTGAAGGCAGGCGCGAAACGGTATACAATAGAGCTCTTTGTTTAATGTGCATCTAATTTTCGTTGAACTAGCTGATGGTTTACAAGAACAAAAGACTCATAAATGGAAGTATTAGCTCCTTACTACACTTTGCTTCTTGAGAGACTCTTACATTGTAGCTTGCTCTGATTTTCTTCTTAGGTGTATTCAACATGATAATTTTTTAATTCATCAATTCGTTCAAAGTGGGTACCTAATAAACCTTCACTTTCGAATATAGAAAATAAATTGGGTTTACTACTTAAGGCACTACGAATATAGCTGGTCCAGTACACTTTGTTCTACGTTACATTGAAACATAAATAATTTTGATCAATAAATATAAAATCCGTCGTTTGAACTTTAACGCTATCTGTTGGACTTTAGCATCATAGTTATAATGCATATAGTTATAAGTTATGAGGTGTACTTCTATAATTCTACGTTGAAATTTTTATCCTATTCTATGTTTTGTATAAACTGTACTCGTTTACGCATATACATTTTTCAACTCAACTTCGATGTATTGGAGTCGAAACCTAGTCCGTCTACGTTTACGTTTAAAATTTTTGCAAAGAATATCGTTTAAATTAGCTCAATCGTGGAATCCAATGAATTGTATGAATTGAAAACGAAGATACATTGTCGTAACGTGTCGTTATCTGTGATACTTAAGAAACACTATAAAAGGATAATGAACCAAGAATAATGTAGACAGACTTATGAGTCATTTATAACAGTTAAAATTAAAAAAATAAAAATCTGTTCCATTCAGAATTTAATTTTATTTCAGGGAAAAAGAAACAATGACTATAAACTTGATATCGGTGAAGAAAAATAAAACGTAACCTCCAGGTGATACCCTGAACCGCGGTGCATATTTCCCGGAGGCTGGCGCGGAGCTTTTCCGCCTTCAATTCGATTTCCACTCGTTTACAGCGCCGCGACGACACAAGCTTTGTAAGCCGTTTTTTATCTAGCAAAAAACAAAACCGTTTTATTTCTGTCGGTTCTTTTGAATGCAGTGGTTGAACGTGCCTTTGCCTTCTTTATTATTTACCTACGAAGCGAATCTTAAAAGATGACTTGTGTGAATCGCCAATATTGCTTTAATGTACCTAGACGTGTTGTAGCTTAATGGATAGCAGCTTTGCATGCTGAGGGAAGGGTCTGAATTTAATATTGAGCTGACATAGACATTTGTGTTGCAGACAAATGTTTGTTTTTACTTGTTTGTTCTTAGATTAATGATATATCTAGCATAATTATGAATTTTTTATTCAACGCAGCAATTTAAAATATTTCTTTAATGCTGTGGCACGCACAAATCTCCTACGTGAAGAAATCTGGACAGTAACTGAATAAATATTGATTGAATTAATTTCAGTGGTCAATCTGAGTTCATCAAGATCAGCTGAAAGGTTTCTAAAATTCAAATAAAACGAAGTTTTGATGCGAGCAATAATTAATTTGTAACGCACATCACTGTCATAGCATACGAAAACCTAATGAAAAATTTACTTATTAAGTTAATAATTAATATTTCGATTCGTTCGTTAATTTAACGTTTTACCCGTCATGACAATCAACATACATACAGTTGATGAAAAAGTAGTGATGAATAGTTATTTATTTAATGTATTTCTTTACCAGAACGTGTTACGTGAAATACGTTGCTGAATGCTTACTCATCATTACATATTGTTCCGCAAGATATTACTTGCTCTCATAAACCTTCGCTCGACCACGTACCCTATTACTGAAATAGTAGATGTTATTGGCGTTAGAATAATTACATATAATAAACTATATTTATAAATATTAAACCAAATAGCAAATTATTAAACTAAAATATACTATAATCAAATAAAAATATCTGTCTGGCTGAACGTAATAATCTCAGAAACTACTGATCAGACTTTGAGGCGTTTTATATTAACAGATACAGTAATTTAAGAGCAAGATTTAGGTGTCCGAATTAAACATAAAAAAAGTTATTAAACTTTTCATTAAATTAGTAAATTATTTGGGGTGTCTAACGTAATGTATAAATTTTCATTTCTGGAGCGGTTTCTGGCTTAATAAGGCCAGAGACAATGGCCTCTTCCTAATGTATCGTGTAAATATTGGCTTCCATTAATTGCTCTACAACATACTAAAGTGTTTGTTAACAATTGAACTACGATGAGATTGTAGTATAATTATGTACGATAACCACCTCAGTCGCTAAATAACTAAATATTAATAATAAGTGTTGGAGCGACGTTCAGCAATGCTCTCAGCTCGATGATCGTTTTATGAATGCCATACAAAATGGCGGACGCCAGCATTTATAACATTGAACACTATTAACCCCAATTGCTTACATTATAAATTATTTACAATTCTGCTATCCAAATTATTATTATAGATTATTCTTAATATTAAATGTATTTTAGGTTTTCATTATTATAATATTGCATATACCGGAAGTTAATGGTTGTAATTATTTTAATTATTAGGATTATTGAATATTAATTGTATGTATTACAGTAATATGTAATTGTACTCAGACCAAATAATAATTCAGTGTTGATGTGTAACTCGCACTCCTAATTACGAGTTCGTCTAAACCCAATGTTCAAAAGGCAACTTACATAGATATAGTTCACAAATTCTCCGCGGTTAGACTGTTTAAAACTAACCGACGATATTTATTAACTAAAGTAATTAAGTCTTAAACTACAATTAAAGCTTAAACAAGTTGTAACACAACAGCGACTCCATCGCGAGTTGCAGACCGCTGAACTTCCAAACAAAGACCAATAAAGGGAACGCCGAGACTATTACAGTTCAGTCAAAAGTCACAACTTAACTAAATTTGTGCTCAGGAACTCAATTAAAAGTTGACGCTCAACCCACTTGCATTTAAACGAAATATTTTTATACATAGATTAATAAAATATATTAACAGTGTGTCATACGATTACGTCAGTGGTAGCAAATTTTGCGGAATATCTTGAAGATGTGTTCAAAACTTCTTCACACAATACGTTTTCATTTTTGTATACGATTTGAACTTGATTTATTTATTGATTCAATTGAGCTTTGGATAATTTTATTTTATTCAATTTAAATTACTTTATTATTTTTAATTTTAAATTGTACAACGTTCGTATATAAAGCTCAAAAAGTTAGTTGTTTAATTATCTACTGTAATCAATAGTTTGTACACTTTCTTCAGTAGCTTAGTTGATTATTTTATTTATACAATTATTTGTTATATTTAATTATAGAATAAAGTTGGTTAACATTTGAGTCATCGCATGGTTGTGCACTGTCTTGCATTAAATTCGATTCTCGAACTTGGTTTTGGCGGGAGTAATCTCCCTAACTTACATTGTAAATAAAAAAGTAATTTCTCAAATATCCACCAAAGTTACAGTGAATACAAATTAGTTAATGTAATTAAAATAAATTGGAGCCATTTAAAATCGCTTAACATTAAGTGGTTATTAGAGCCTGGAATTTTAATCTAATAATGAGCTACAATATATCTGTCACTGATTAAATGCGACTCCAACACCTTTTTAAAGAAAATAATTCAAGAAATATTTTAGAAGGAAGCGATTACTTTTTGTGGCATACCAACATTAAAATATATTAAGTACTGCATAATATTATTGAGATAAAATAGAGTAAAGCGCTTAGTTGATAAAACAGTGACTGTTAATAGATGAATTTCTCCAGCGTTTACGTGCTTCAGAGGACACGTTGATAAGAGCAGCTGTAAAGCCATTTTGGACGTCTTGGAGCGGTGTAATAACTTCCGATATTGATATTCAAATCCTCCGCCAATTCGCAGTGGATGAACGTGCTGGATCATGTTTCTAAAATTACGAGGAGATGCCCACACCTTGCAGTTCGCCATTTCATGGGCAATAGTGACTAGTGGGCGTGGTGGGTCGTATGCTTCTTTGCTGGCTAGTTGCATAAAAAAACTAGTATCATAACATAGTTTCATAATGGATGAAACTATCCAACATTGTATGCAGAGAGTATGAATGATTTATTAAAATTCAAACTTATTTTTAATCATATAGTTGTCACTGATAAGAATAACACAATATTTTTCATCACATGCAAAATCTAAAAAAATTTGGACAGATATTACATACACACTATTAATACTTAAATTAAAATACAAAAAATATACATAATTTTGTGCTTCTACTACCGTTTCAAAAATGCGAGGTGCTTTAACATTAAGAAGGAACGGCGAAAAAAACTCCCGAGCGCCTCTTTTAAACTAATACGTGACAAACTCAAAGCCAATTTTTAATCTTCGCAGAACCGATGGCGGCACTACTGTTTCTAAAGAAAACCTTTGGACACAATTTATTTTTATTGTCACTGAATTAGACGAGTTTTGAATATTACAATATACACGTCTTTCATTTTATATGTTACTTGGTCAATACAATTTCAATAAAAAATACCATCAAATACATCGTAAAGATTTTACGCAGGAACATAAAACAGCCTTTGTGAATACGAAAACTAGGAACTATGCTAGTCGCCGACGAGCGTGGAAAACCCTCATTACTGATCAAAGTCTACATATTAAGTTACATTTTAAGGCTCTTCTATGATACCACTACCGTCCTCTAGTAGACTATTAACTCTATATACTTTATATAAACACACTACAGAAAAAAAAACGATTTTATCTGGGATATGATTTGTAAATGAAGAAACTTAGATATACCAACAATACGCATCACTATGCCTGCCCATAAGGCCCCTGAGTGGTTGAGGGAGCAAAATACTCGCTTCACCGCTCCGACATTTTATGACGCAAACTGCACGGAGAAAACAAGAAACATTTCTTCAATGTTTAAATACATTTGAATTTGAATTTAAAAATTAATCTAATCCAATATACTCATGAAACATCTTGTTAATCCTATAATGCAATACGTAGTTACGCTTTGTAGTAAACAACCAGTAGTCAGTCGCTAAATACAAGTGTAAAAAGAATGACGTTCGTTTTATTAAAATCAACACTCCGATACGTAACCAAAACATTAAAATAACAAAGAACCTTAATACCAAAACATATGGTCCTTCGAGCCGGATACCTGTACCTGTGCATCGTTGGGTCGTCAATAGTGAGAACAAATGCGAAAGATAAGCAACGCCCAGCCGGTCGAGTTTTTTGTTTGTTTACAAGTTACATACAAGTTCATCGTTATAAAGAGATTATTTTCGTGAATGCTGAGGACATTTTTAAAAGATTGTGAAATTTAATGTTACCAATATGAGCAACAGTACTGAACAATCGATAAGTATACTCGAAGATACGGCTTTATTATTACAGAAGACACAAATAAACATAAAAAATGTCCTAAGCAACGGCTTACCGTCGGATATGTACAATCACGTATACAATGTTTAGAAGAATACTGGGCCACGTTTAGACAAGCTCACAATGATCTTATAAAGTCTACGACACGAGAGCAGCGTGGATTAATACCTTATTTCGTGAATGAAGAATTTTATATACAAGAAGATCGATATTTATGCACCATGGGCGATCTCCAAGATTTATTAAAGGCAAGTGCTTCGAAGACACCTGAGACAATTAGTAGTCATAGCTCATCACGAGAAGACGTACTTCAGTCACAAGTGAGGTTACCGCGCATACAACTACCAACTTTCTCTGGGAATTATGAAGAATGGCCATCCTTTAACGACTTATATATTTCTCTAGTGCATAATAGTACTACGTTATTCAACGTACAGAAATTACACTATTTAAAATCGAGCATTACGGGCGAAGCGGCATCTTTACTGAAGCATGTGCAAGCTACAAATGCAAACTACACTGAAGCATGGAAAACTTGAAGTCAACGATATGGCAATAAACGTTTAATAGTAAACGCATTATTGAAGAGATTATTTGGACAAAAAAAATGTACTAGCCAAACAGCGGCGCAAATAAAATCATTACTAGATACTAGTACTGAGATTATTAAAAGCCTCCGAAACTTAAAAGTCAATACCGACTCCTGGGATCCATTGATAATATTTCTGGTGGTACAGAAGTTGGACCCGGAGTCACATAAGGAGTGGGAAGAAACCGCGTACAATGTAAATTCTGAAGTGTTGTCTACATTTGATGACTTGACAAAATTTTTAGAGTCCAAATTTCGAACACTGGGCTAATAATGCCTGTTACAAATACAAAGATGGTAAAAGAACGAGTTTTACATGTTTCATCGGTACAGAGGTTATGTGCTTTATGTAAGGGAGTACATACATTATGTCATTGTAATGAATTTATTAAGATGCAAATTACGGAGCGAAGTGATTACGTCAAAAGGAACAAACTTTGTTTTAACTGTTTGGCACCAGGACATGCTGTATTCAAATGCAAGGTTCCTATGTCTTGTCATATTTGCAAAAGACGTCATCATACACTTCTTCATGAACAAAAACACACGGACGCGCCGGCACCTATAGAAGAACGCAAGCAACCGACGACGTCAACTCAAGCGGATGAAGATGTCAAGCAAGTACACACGATGATTGCGTCGCACCACAACGCCAAACAAACTATTGCTTTATTAGCAACCGTAATAGTAATTTTAAGGAGTGAAAATGGACATACTACTGTGTTAAAATCACTAATCGATTCGGTATCTCAAGCATGTTTTATCAGTGAAAGGGTGACTCAGATCCTGAAACTCGAGAGAACGCCGGTCAATCTGCTCGTCTCAGGCATGGAATCAATCAAGGTTCCTATGAAGCATCAAGTTAAGGTTCAAGTCTTATCACGATGGGAATCAAAATTCAACTTATCTATTCAAGCCTACGTGATGTCCAAACGCTTGACTACAAATCTACCGTCTAATACTCGCGGGGCGAACATGTGGCCACACTTAAAAGACATAAAAGACTTAGCAGATCCAAATTTTTATGAATCTAGTAACATTGATCTGCTGCTAGGAGTTGATGAGTATACAGCTATATTACAACAAGGTTTAATCAAGGGTCCACCAGGTACTCCATGTGCTCAAAGAACCAACCTGGGCTGGATCGTGATGGGAGCTGTAAACATGAAGATAAATAAACGAGAAAGGTCTTTGACGGCAGTAGTACAAAACTTGAATATAGACGATCTACTTAAAACTATATGGGAGGTAGACAGAGATACAAACAGAAAACTAACACAAGCAGAACAATTATGCGAAGACATATATGAGCAGACACACAGAAGAAATAAAGATGGACGATACATAGTCAAGCTACCTTTTAGTACTAAGTTAAATCATGATAAAGAACTAAAATACGAATATACAAAGGTTATACAAGAATATATTAAATTAAAGCACATTGAAGAAGTACCTGAAAAAGAAATAAAAAATAAATCTGTTTACTTACCTCATCACGCGGTGATCCGAAGCGATAAGGAAACTACGACGACCCGTGTTGTGTTCGATGCCCCTTGTAAGGGTTCCAACGGCATTTCACTAAACGATGAACTTTTGTCTGGTCCAGTTCTTCAAGATGATCTCAGAAGTTTGCTAATTAGATGGCGAATTCATGCAGTTTGCTTTGTCTCCGATATCGAGAAAATGTACAGAATGATTTTGATAGACAAGGCAGATTCAGATTATCAAAGAATTTTATGGAGGAGCAACATATTAGACGAGATCAAAGACTATAGATTGTTGACCGTCACCTTCGGGACAGCCTCGGCTCCGTACCTAGCTGTCAAAACACTTACACAATTGGCTAAAGATGAAGGTGACAGATATCCCGAAGCTGCTAAAATCTTATGTGAAGATTTTTATGTTGATGACGTAATGTCCGGCTGTGACGACGTAGATAAGGCTATACAAATCAGTCGTGATCTGAAGGCGTTATTACAACTTGGCGGCTTTGAACTAAAAAAATGGTCATCAAACAGTCGAAAATTTATGGAGTAGATAAAACCACCTGAAAGATCATCAAATGCACATATAGAACTTAAAATTGATGGAACCATAAAAACACTGGGTATTAAATGGAATTTGAGAAATGACCAATTTGAATATAGTCTCAACTTACCTCCTGTTGGACAAATGATCACCAAACGAAGTATTATTTCCGACATCCAAAAACTCTTTGACCCGCTTGGTTGGATTTCACCATGTATCGTATTAGCTAAAATTCTTATTCAACAATTTTGGCTTGAAAGAATGTCTTGGGATGAACCGGTAAACAAAGTACTTACTGAAAAGTGGATGAAAATACGCTCAGATCTCAATAATGTTAATACAATAAAGATCAACCGATGGATGGGCACTAAAACTTCTGAAATGGATTTAATAGAATTTCATGGATTTAGTGACGCCTCCATTCAAACATACGCAGCAGTGGTGTATTGTCGTGTCAAAAGATCTGACGGAACATTTAAAACGTCACTGATAGCGTCAAGAACAAGAGTAGCACCATTAAAAACCATTTCCTTACCTAGATTAGAATTGTGTGGAGCCTTGTTACTATCGCGATTGATTAAACAAGTCGGAAAAGCCATGCGAATCTGATAATCAAACATGTATGCATGGATTGATTCATCTATCGTTATCTCCTGGTTATTTGGTGACCCTGGAAAATGGAAACCGTTTGTAGCAAATCGCGTTGTCGAAATTGTAAGTAACCTCAACAGCCAACAATAACATCATGTGTTATCTAATAACAATCCTGCAGATATTGCATCAAGAGGAATGTTAGTGGAAAATCTAAAGAAGAGCGACCTGTGGTGGAACGGACCAGAATGGTTATCCGCTGAAAAGATACAGTTCACAAGACCAAATGTATTACCTACAGATGTTGAAAGAAAACGGGATAAGATAAAAGTTTTAAAGATTACGAAAAACGAAGAGGAAATTGGAAGACAATTACACTTACGGTTAGAAGAATTCGATACATTGAAAGAACAAAAAAGAACTATTGCAAACTGTAAAAGAATTTTGAAATTCAAAACGTTTAACGGAAATATAGAGAACATTAATACAGAGGAATTAGAAGATTCTTTAATGTATTGCATTAAATCTGCACAAGAAGAAGAGTTTCGCGAAGATATACATTACATCAGGATAAAGGGCCATGTAAAAAGATTAAGTAAAATAAAGTCATTGGATCCATATATGGACAAAGATGGTATCTTAAGGGTGGGCGGACGCCTTCGAAATGCACCTTTGAATGATGACAGCAAGAACCCTATCATTCTAGGAAGGCAAGGCAAACTAACGTTACTCATTATCGCTGAAGCACATCAAAGAACCTTTCATGGTGGAGTTCAACTCATGATGACATATTTGAGATCGAGATATTGGATCCTCAGAGTGAAATCGTTAGTTAAACAATATGTCCATCGTTGTTTGATATGTGCCAAACTTAACGCAAAGGTAAAGACACAAGTCATGGGTGATTTGCCATCCGTACGCGTGACTCCAGCACGGCCGTTTCTCAATTCCAGTGTAGACTTTTGTGGTCCATTCCAGATTCTCAATAGCAAGGGCAGAGGAGCTAAAACCACAAAATCTTACATAGCTATATTTTTGTGCATGTCAACAAAAGCCACCCATTTAGAACTTGTTGGTGACCTCAGTTCCGCAGTATTTATTGGTGCCTTCAAACGATTTTGTGCACGCAGAGGTAAATGTGCGCATTTATGGAGTGACCAAGGGAGAAATTTTGTTGGCGCTAATAAAGAGCTTTGCGAAGCATGGAAGGAAGCTGGTCTACAATTTGATGGAGAAATTTCCAACCTATTAACCAATGATGGGACCCATTGGCACTTCATCCCAGCATATTCCCCAAATTTCGGAGGCCTGTGGGAAGCAGGTGTCAAATCCACGAAATTTCATCTCAAAATAATTCTTACTACACATTTAACGTTCGAAGAAATGACTACAATACTCTGCGAAATAGAAGCGTGTTTAAATTCACGCCCATTATGTCCCATGAACGATCACACATTGCAGGCACTCACACCAGTTCATTTCTTGATCGGAGAAGCCCCAGTCACCGTACCAACTCCTAATTTAAAGGATATGAAAATGAGTAGCCTCACACTATGGCAATTTACGCAGAAGTTACTTCATGATTTTTGGAATAGATGGCAAAGGGAATATGTAACAAGACTCCAACAACGACCAAAATGGCTTAAACGCGAACAGGAGTTTAAGCAGGGTGATATAGTCCTCATAAAGCAAGACAACCTGCCACCGGGAAAATGGTCATTAGGACGCATAATAGATAAACATCCCGGCCCAGATGGCTTAACCAGAGTATATAGTGTGAAGAGTGGTGATAGTATAATTAAACGATGTGTAATCAAACTTTGTGCCTTGCCGATTGATACTGTTAGGTAATTCATTATAAAATCTATTTATGTTATGTAATATTATGTCGCATGGTACTTGTTAGTTCTACCCCCACCATTGCTTGCTTATTTTGTATTTGTGATATGTATTACCTATATTTGAAAGGACACATATAGTCCTTTGGTGGGCGGTTATGTTAATCCTATAATGCAATACGTAGTTACGCTTTGTAGTAAACAACCAGTAGTCAGTCGCTAAATACAAGTGTAAAAAGAAGGACGTTCGTTTTATTAAAATCAACACTCCGATACGTAATCAAAACATTAAAATAACAAATAACCTTAACACCAAAACACATCTTATTAATGAATATAAACTATTTAATATTAATATTTTATTATTATTATATTTATCAACCCTTAGATTGTCGGGAAATACGTTTGGCATTAAGTCCGCCTTGTTCCCATTTGTTATAATTTGACACATTGTTATAATTTGAATGAAAAGAATACAATTAACCCAAAAAAGTTCTTTCTGTTGTAGGTATAGTTGCCTGACTCCCTGGATAGAACCGCAATCCGTCTACGATCAACCGTGAAATGTTATCAACATATGTGGATAGGGTAATCGATTACATCTTGTTAACACAGCAGTGAAACTTTTGATCATTCGTCCTTTGTTGGTTAATCTGGTTTTATAATATTAAATTTAAAACAGTTAAGAATATTTTGACACTGAATGAATTGTGAGTTAGATACATATCGTTGGTAAATAACGGATTACTTCTTATTTACTAACAATAGTTATACATAAATTAGAGCGAATCACTTAAATTTGTATTTTATTGATTTCTTATTGCGTATGTCGGGTTTAATAAGCTAGTTTCTCATAAGGTTGTCAATATTTATATAGACGCTAAATAAATACGATTTTATCAGTCTTTTTTATTTTCGTGAACAAACTTAAAGCTCTAACAGATATTATGTTATAGATATGGTAATAGTCCAATGAATTTTATATAATGTGATAACGCCATGCGAATCGATTAATGTTTTTGCGGGTGGATGAGTGGTGTAATATTATAGAATGTGTATTAATGTTATATTAAAGTGATAACGCCATGCGAAGGTAAGTAACCTTTGTTCGAGAGGATTTGTGTGTTTATTTATTGTTATATTGTGTGAATCACACCACAATCACCTCATTGTGATAAGTATCATATAGAATTTTAGCATCTGGTTCCTACTCTGATCTGAGGTTTGTGTCATCTAGTTTAGTTTCGACAGTACTTATGCAATATCGTGGAACTTTTTACCTGCCTCGCCATCATCCTTTTAACATCAAGTGTGAAATACTTTTTACATGTTTCGGGTTGTAGTCTTGAAGAAACTGTAATGAGCTACTTGTTTGTTGGCCGCAATGCGTCAGTGATGCCTTCGGTGTAGATGTCAACGGTGATCACTTACCGTTTGTGTGTACTCTGTGTGTAAGGTGTGCCTTACTGTTTGTTGGCCTAAAAAATATACCATGTGTATGAAGAATATTCTCAACAATCTCCAACCTTCAAACTTGAGGAACTTGTGTAACTTATAGCACCAATAATAGACATTTACTATCTCCTAAAACTTTATCTTTCCGTTTCATAACAACGAAATATTTCTGTCGGGAGCATTAAATTCTCCATATTCCCTTGGGAACCATACTATATAAAAGCTGGAATATTCTTTTCACGATATTTTCATAAGGATGAAGCGGAGGTTCTGTGCCGCTCAACGACAAATTGAATCAAGACTTGTGGGATGTGGTATGCTCAGTCTATTTCACCGGCATAAACAGAACCTTTTATTTATCATGAAGAGGATAAAAGGTTCAAACGCGATTATGTAGGAGCTTTATGTTTGAATGTCGATCTACCGCGTTGGGGGCTTGGGTTGGAAATTTTGCATGAATGTCTAATTTGTCAGTTTCTAACTTTGAGATTTAAAAATACGTTGTTATTGTCATTTCGGTTAAGGCAAATGTTGCGAGGAAACTTACATACTTGAGAGTTCTCCAAATGATCTCAAAAGTGTATGAAGTCAGCCAACTCGTTTTTGGTCAACTTTTTGATACAAATTCTTTGCTCTTATCATTGTAAGAGAAGAGTGTAATGTAGCATGACAGACATAAATTTTAATGAAGAAGATATACAATAAATATATTATTATATAATTGATAGTATTTGTACACTCAAGTGCCTATACCCAGCGGATTTTTAGTATTACATAGTAATATATCTTATTAATGTAACTACTCACATTTTATAAGGTGAATCAAATAAGCAACCCTGTCTTTGACATTCGATACCTATTTAATTTGTAATCCTTGAAGAATTGTTAAATTTAAATATTCTTTACGTACGTAAATAATTAATCTGTACGTAAATGGATTTTTTTTTATTTAATGTACGTAGAGCTTGTTGCGGCTATAGGGGCCTAAAGAATTTTTGTTTGGATTCTTGTTTGTCTCACCAGTTATATCACTTAAACCACTGAATATACTTAGATGATTCTAGAGATATTTGTAACTTATACTATGAGTCAACATTTAGGGGACTTTTTATTTTCTAAGGCAAAGCGAGGACAAATCACTTATATAATATACTCCTTTCATTATAAAACTTTTGTGTGTTGCTTATTACGTTTACCAATTATTCAACGTATGCCACTTCTGCTTTACATTATTTAATACACATTGTGCCAAAATTACAGGCGTGTACTCGTAATATGTAACAGAAGCGACGGCTCGCACTACTCGCCTGTTAATTGAATCAGGTCTAGCGGTTGACGCCTCTTAGTACCCTCACTCATCTTTGCAGAGCAGTCTCTTAACTTGTAGAACGCTGGTAGAACTTAATTTATGTTTGAGAAACGTATATATTATTCCCGGAAATCACGGAGTCCCATGAAAGTTCTATGGTTGTTAAAATGGCTATCTAGTTATAAAATTCATAAAACCCATTGCAAACAGGATATTTTCGTTGAACAATGCTTACTTTTAATGTGACATTTTCAGCAGTAAAAAACGATTACTTTTTCTTTTATCAAATGAAAGTAAACGAAATACAGTTCGAAAAGACCATACTAAAAACGTATGAATCTCACACATTTGGTAGTGTCCGAATAGGGTGATGCCAATCTAGTGAGATTCAGACGTGTCTGTTCACTGCCTAGAGGAGCCCGTTCACCTTGTCTCACTTTTCAGAATGTATCCTTGGAATGCACTGGTCGTCTTCAATTATTGGAATTAAAGTTTCTTTGAACCTCAACTTGGGTCGGTTTATCGAGTTCAAACTAAAGTGGCTACAAAGGAATTCTAGGTCCTTGCGATGGTACGGTGGTACTTACACCGAAACAGATGAAACCCTGTACAAAGCTCAGATCCGATGTATAGAGTTCTGTTGCTGTTACATTTCGGCTGATGCTACCAAATCTATCAGCGTTGGAATCGACAGAGAGGCGTGCAAAGGGACTCAATACTGGCCCAGATCGAGTCGAAGTCAATCTGCAAACCCTTAAGTACAGGAGCAGGATTATCAGAGTCTTGGTTTTCCTCAGGATGCATATGTACGAAATGTAGAAATTGTACGAAATAATTCCCCCATTTCCGTTCCTGCATCGAACAACCCGATGTATAACTAGTATCCATAAGGACGTAGTGACATAAAGACTTTTTAAGATGGAATACTAGTAGGAGTAGTAGTAATTACAACACGATAAAAATAATTATTTACGCTCTCTTATTCCCCCCGCTCCGTTCTGCATGAAAAACATGGTTGGTTGAAACAAATACCGTTATTTCAGATTAAGCAATGCAACCCGATTATATTTTATTGTCACATAATGAAACCTACTTTTACTCACGTATTCTATCATAACCTTCGCGTATTATTGTACAGAAACGCGCCGACGGCAATCTTTATATTCTAACGATATTAAGTGACCTTCCAGAATATTCTCATCTGCAGACATTCAAGCACCTTGGAAGAAATCTTCACATAGCGAATCGCAGGTTTTTTTACAACTACCCAATTTGCATCTAAAGTATTATTATTTCAGAAATGAAGAATTTTTATATTTATCGTCGTGGAAATTCAGCGATTTAAAAGACTTGCGATAACACAAAAGATTTTTAACTTATTAGATGGCCTGGTAATTTTTTCCTGTACTATTGATGAATCTCGTGTGATCCATGTCCATGTTTGATAGTAACTATTTACCATCAGGTGGGCTGTCCGCTTTTTGTCGACTATTTGCATAAAATTGATGAGATTATCTCAAAGCCAATTTACGTTTTGTATTTCGGAAATGAACATAATGCTTCCTTTCTTGATAAGCAAACCAAATTCCATGTCATCGTAAGAATCTCATACAGAACCAGAGTTGATGCATTTCTTCACGGGCTCAAAAGCCTTTTGTATACGATATTAAGCTCTCCGACTTCGCAGAATATACAATAAGCGACGTACTTACTAAGAAATTACGTAACGCGATCTACAAGGAAACATAATATACCAAAACACGTTTAAGGACAAATTCATTCTCCTGACAATAGCCTCGAATATCAAAGGAAATGAAATATAACTTGTAATATAAAACCAAATAGAGAATTAAGTTCATAAAAGAAATCTTATTAAATTTGGTTGTGGGTGGCGTTATTTATATGTGGAATATTTTCTATTCAATAAAGAATAGCAATCGTAATGAAAATACCTAATCTGTTTTCATATTCGTAATTTGAATCCAAAATTAGATTTTCGGGTGTAATTGGCTCTTTCTATCTTTTGAGTCCAATGCAATTTCCCCTGCCCGTTATGTACCCTGCTGAACAACGGACGAGGCTATGGTTCCGAATGCCTCCTGGTGCTCTATTACTTAGTGCTGCCGTCTGCCAGTTTAATTCCTAAATTATTTTTGTACGGTGATAGGATTCTTACTTGTATGGATAGCTTAGTAGCAATCTCTTTTACGAATAAATTGTGAACTGTAATTAATCTTGCTGGTACAGTGTCTGTATACCGTTGGTGATGTCTTTAGCATTTTAATAAATTCTAGACTTATATTAAAACCAGCGGCCCCGACCGACTATGTTCGGGTCGGACTATTAATTACATATACATGATTATTTATAATTTAATAGTTTTTGCCTTGATCATTATTAGGTTAACTGACATTTTATATAGCCTATCATTTGCGCAATCATGTGTTATCACTAAATACCAATTTTCATAAAGATCGGTCAAGTTTTTTTTGAGTTATCTCGAGACATGCACGTAAGTCTAAACAGATTTATATAGTAGTATAGACTATAATTATACAAAATTTGCTAAAATGGTGACAGATAGGATATTTATTACTTTAGAATTATTAAGAGTTTCTACGTACGCGGCTATTAGACTCATTTGTTTTATCTAACCAACTTTGTAAAATTGATCTTTATGTTTATTTAGTGTAAAAAATATCATAAAATTAGTGAACAGCACGCAACAACACCTTGACATTTGACAAATGTATATGAGAAAAAGATACAAAAATTCTACAGAAATATCTATGCGAAAGCAATTGTGAGAACATGTTTGAGCATGTAGAATTTTTAAATATATTAAGGTTTTGGATTCCAATAAAATATTGCAACGGTTATAGGTTCACTTTCTGTATATCTGTACGTTTATGGAGAAAAAAAGTATATTTTATTAATAATTGCCAAATGTATAATTTACACGAGATTATGTTTTAGGGCAACAATATAGATTAGTTGAGCATAATAAATTGTTCCAAAGTAGTGTTGGGTAGTGTTGGCTCAACTTCTTATCACGTTTTCATGAATGTGGTTCGCCTTGAGCAGGCTTTTGTTTCTGAGTTTCTGAGCTGACGAACTCTCATATCATAACCGCGTCACCAAAACCTAAATGTGCATGTGTGTGAAAATAACAACTGTGTGATTGACTTTTAGTGATGTCAAATTCACAACCATTCACTGTCGACATGAATGTCGACTATTCCAACACAGGGTTTTTGCTTCATTTTAGATATTCATTTATTTAATTCGTTCTCGTGATTATTTATAACATGTTAAATTAAATAATACCATGCTAATTCTAGTAACTTCTCTTTACTTCGCTTCGTCTACTCTAAACCTAACCTTATAAGACGGGATTCTTTATATTAACATATCTTTTTTATTTGTAAACTGATTGAAATAAAACAAAATGTGATTAAGAGGTACTAAAAAACAATAATAATAATAAATAAATAAATACTTATTGGTTTTAATTAACTCTTTGATGAAATTCGATATAACTTATTGCCCTCGGAACCGAACTAACCAACAAATTTTGTAGGTATCGATTCTTCATTAACAAGATGTAGTGATTTCGTAGAACGAAATAGTTGCCCTTAAAATGTCTACAGTAAACTTTGTGAGAAATCCTACCTATCTGGTTCAACATTCGAATCCATTTTTCTGTTAGTACTGCATTTACAGGAAACCTTAAGTAGTAAAATTAGTCAATAAATATGATATCACATTCGCTGGATATTGTCATATAATAATAACAACAAATATAAAATTTGTCAATTTTATCAATCTAAGGATCTAATACTATTCAAAAGCCAAAAATGCACCTTTATAGCAGTCTAATCTATTTTCTGTCTAATGTGTTTACAAGCTGTAATGGAAACTAAAACGGAAAGCTAGAGCTATTTTTTGACAGAAAACTAATGGAGAGTAAATAATTTGAAAACAGTCCTACGGTCAATTCTCTTGCGTCTCTTTCTCGCAAGTAGGTTTTTCCGTAAAGCTCGAAATCTCACTCGTACACTGTGTTCCTCTATTACGCTAATATATTAACTTTATGATAATTATACTAAGTATTTTGTTGTAATACTTATTTTAAGATACAGCATACGGACGTGCAGCTTTGGGGTTACAAGGCGACTACAGCCATCTGTAATTAAACTCAATTTTTATCTCAATAGCCGTCAAATAAGGTAGATCGGTTGGTAGATGGTCACAGCCATCCATGGTGGTCCACAACACCAAAGACATAACCGTTTCAATGCCAGCCAAGGTGGAAATAAAGGATCTGCTTATCACAGTCCAGTTCAGAGGGCTCAGAGTTTTACAGCTTATATCATGGATAAGAGATAGAACAGAGTCATTTCGAGCGCAATCGGAAATTGAATGGGTGACTGTGACAAAGATTTCATAAGCGTTTACGTGTTTTAGAAGACACAGTAATCGACGTGCCCCGATTATTATCGTTTAATGGCATAGCGTAAGCACCCGAAGGTGTATGCGGAACGCGGAATTAATTAACTATTCGTTTCTCTTAATTATTGAAGAGATACACGAGTATGTATACTTCAGCATGCTCTCTAGTGAGGATTGGCGGAAGAGTGACTAAGTCAAGATTGGATTTTGTTTATACTGAAAGCTTCTGATTTAAGTCTGAGTCTGTCACTAACTATAATAACAGTGGGAGACGGTTTACGTGCCGTTCAAAGCAGAGATATGTTATAGAAATGTTGGTTATCTATAGAATATCGTTTACGACTACACAATTCACAAGTCGTTAAGCTTTCTTTTCTTTCTTTGGTATTAGTTTCATATCTTGGATTAAATACTAAGCACTCGGGAAGTATTAAGTTTCCTTCTACCACTCTGAAAACCACGCCGCGAAGTTCCGAACTACCTGTTGCTTTTACAACTGTGTAAATCTTGTAACGCATAATCCAGACTTGGTCGTACTTATTTGTCGGCAAACGGTTGAAATACCCTCGCAGTGATTTAGTTTTTTTTTGCTGAATATGAATATTGCTGGCGTAAAACTTTGATTTTTTCTCGAGTGGTGCTGGTGTTAAAGTTTCATTGATTGTGATTTTTTTTAATAACAGGCAGCAAACGAGATTGTAAGCTGTCACCGACGATTATGTGCATTTGCAACAGTCAGGGTGTCAGCGACGAATTGACCGTCAAAGAAACCGTAAAGCGATCTCTAAAAATATGGTTGAATATGTATTTAGAGGTGGTATTTAGCTTGACAAATAAAAAACTCCATGACCAGTGCCGAGATTAAGAGGGTGAAAGCGATTTCTTAAAATTGATTTACCGTTTATGTCTCGTCTTTTATTCAGTTTATCCCAAGATGGAGCTTGGTTTCGGGTGTGGGTCCACCTCGTCTGTTTCTGGTGTAATCTACTGGGTAATTAACAAATCAGCAGTGCCTGAATCATCCTGTTAGAGATTTCTGGACTTTATAAAATTCAGTTTAATTTTGACAAAGCTCATGCATGATGATAGTATTCTTTACTTATCTGACTCGCTACCAATAATACCGAAGAAATAAACGAATCTGCAAAGTTTTCACATTTTGCTTGTATTCAATATCATCAGTTTTTAGAAAAAGAGTTTCCATAATCCCCAAATCAACGAGCACACGAAATAAACAGTAGCTAAGGACATCTGCCTGTCATTTTGGTTTTAAGGTTTTTTACATCAGTCGACACTTTAGGGATATAAGCCCATTTAACGGATTCAAATCTTATCACGTCGAATGATTCAAAATACTTATAGGTATATAGATATACACGTGGGTATGACACGCTTGAAAAGAATATTTTTGTGAATTTTTGTGAATAACTTCAGATCAATCTTAAAAATTTTCTTGGTATCAAGGACGTACCTTTATGAGATCAAAACTTTTAAAGGGATTTCACATACATTGGTAAAACCTGGAAGAGATTCTTTTTTTTTCACTTTATCAAAAGTCAATTTGGCATTACTTAAATTCTTGATTGACAATAATAAATTTTATATATTGAAATTGAAATTATTCGGGACACTTCGGAACCCAAATACTACCTGTAATTTTTTCCGTTTACAATAATCTAAACGGATGCCGATAAATGTGCTTCTTACCTTAATCCTAATTTTGATTAATATTAGCGGGGAAGTCAAATTTCAAACAACCTTAGGGTGCAACATTTTTTCCGTCACGTATTGTAAAATTATATGATGCCTGACTAGATACCACCACAAAACCGATAATAATAATACTCTTTATTGAACACTATAGCACGGACGTAAAAAAATAACAGTTGATCAACATATAAAATAAATGTGTTGTAATCACTGGCACACCTATATAATATAAATATATAAATAATAATAACAATAAATGAAACGGGATTAGGGAAGTAGGAAGAACACAAAATCAAAATTCTAAATAAGATTATCTGACTTGTATTTTAAAATTATTTAGGGAACCAATTTAACGGACAATTTGAGGTAGCGAATTACAAAGGCGTAAAGCCGTAGCTGTATGGGAAGTTTGATAAAACAAACGTGTCAGGGTACTGAGAACAAGGGTTTTTGAGGAGTGGAGGATTCTATCATGGGTTAAATGGAGAAATTGAAGTTTTTTTTGAGGTACGGCGCACATTTTGGATCAAACAGGACATTATAGAGAAGAGAACAATGTGAGCATTTCGACAAAAGTGAATTGGGAGCCCCTTGAGTTTGATGCGATATTCTGGAGTATGGTCAAAGTTCAAATATAAAACGTGTGCACACATAGCACATATCGGCCTAGTATAGGAATAAGTAATGCCTAGTTGAGAAAGATAACTTTTTGTTGGAATCGACAGAACATTCTTAATTTTTGCTGAGAGATCCCACTGCATCAAATATTTTCCTCCTTACATCAGTGACTTGTAGTACTCTAGAAAGATATTAATTTACATAAATTTCCAGGTTCTTAACCTTTATAGCGTATGGAATGAATACATGTTCGAGCGACGCCGTTGACAGTTGGAACCAGTCAATTTTGGCAACTAGTCGTGAACTACCTATTATAATAGTCTGGGATTTGCTGGGATTTAAGTTGAGACCAAACCTTCTGTTCTATTTGGAGATACTTATAAGATCTGCATTGGCAAATGCAATAGCAATTGGTAAATCACCTAATGTTGCGTGATGGTAAATTTGTAAATTGTCTGCATATAGATGGTAACGAGAAGAAAGATGGAGGCTTATAGAATTTATCAAGATAGAAAAAAGAAGTGGAGATAGCACGCCACCAAGACTCCAGCAACTGTGCCAATTCAAAATGAAAATTAAAATATATATTAAATTTAATTTATTTATGAAAGTTTTGAGCAAATCCTATTGTTGTATGACCAAAGACATAAAATTTGCCGTTTATTGCATTGCTACCGAGTTCAAAATATCTTTAGAGCATCTCATAGCTTTGTGTTCCTTAGAAATCGTGCTTTCAATGGTCGTCGCAAAGGACAGCGTTGGGATCGTTTATCATTCGGCGTTTGTTCAAAATGAATGCCCTTTTCTCAGTGATATTATTAATCATTGCGTCGTTATAATTCCCTCGCTTTGTGCCTTCTTGAGGGTCGTGATATAAATAATAAACAATTGTATTCAATAAAAAAATTCAACTAGTGTTATTCGTACACACTTTAGAAAGATCGAGCATTAGTTTAATTTCAGTATCTAATTTATTATCTTCAAGGTGACTCCGTAAAAAAATCCGTAAAAATTACACCTGTCTAGTTGTCAAGTATTCAAGGTTGCGAATGTCAAAAGGAAAATCGGTGTCGACTTAGTTTATCAATAAGATTAAAGGGATTAACCGGTTATCCATACTAGTGTTATAAAGAGAGAGTGAGTATTTTGTGAGTTTGTGTGTAAGCAGAGGGAAATCTCCAGGACCATGACCGCTGTTTGAAAAATTATTACGAATTGACATGGTCATATTGTGTATATATAATTGTTAAATGCGACCGAAATTGTGGCGAGTTACTAGTTAATACGTAATTAACATAGTTAGTGAATAAGACCGATGTACTTCTCTAACTAAACTAAACTAAACGATCTAAAAAATTTAATAAAAATGTAACAAATTTTACTTCGATTTACTTTCAAAACTTTCAATAAGAATTTAGATATCTGGGAAAACATAAAGTATGTCAGATTCCAAAGAGCACGATTTAATAAAAATATTTTCCAATATCTGTAAAAGTTGGAAAATCATAAAGGTTGAAGTTATCAAGCAAAGTACTATATTTTATCCATGATATCATGTCTGTTTAAATATATTCACGTACGTTTTGCGAAATTACGTCGCTCGCAGACTCGAGGGATATATTAAAATAAAGTACCCCGTAAACATTTCATAGCCACTCCCTATTCTGTAAGGGATGTGATATAAAAAATATATTTTATTGTATTAAGACAACACCCGTTGAAAACGCCTAACATATGCTGAAATTAAATAAATATATGTACAATACACGACAAATTAATCAAATATTTGCAACGTAAGTAAGTAATATTACTTACCATAGAAAAACTTTTTGATTTTCTATACAAATGAACATATTAAAACTAAACTATGTATAGTTTAATGAATATTTCACAAAATATTAGAGAGTGAACAAAGACATATAATCAACTACATGGTAGTTACGTAACGCTATATAACTACGCAATAGTAATTTTTTTAACGAAACTCAAAAGTAGTTATTATAAGTAAATATTCTTTATACAACATACTGTTGACGAGATATGTTCTGGTATTACATAAAATGTGGACCAATGAGCATTTGAAGCATGTAGACGTATAGTTCTCATTAGTTTTTGGAGGATCTTTTTACTTTTTCTGATAAACATATAATAAGTCTTGTTCAGTACAAGAACGATTCTCGTTTTGCAATGAGGTCTCATTTGGATGGATGGATCCATTGTAGAAGCATAAGAAAATTATAATATGATTATATTATTATTGCTAAAGGTGTTCCCAATAAGTCGTGTTCAATACAAGAACGATTCCCCTTTTGCAATCTCATCGGATCTCATTTGGATCTATTGTACCCGAGTAAGAAAATTATAGATGACTTATAATTGCTAAAGATATTCCAATGTATACATTGATAGGTGTATTTTAAATGCATAATGTCACAATGGTCTTCCCACAATACATATAATACCGACACAATATACATAAAGTTCATATCCATTTCTGTTTTAATCTATATCTATATATACCATAATAAAATTTTAACTGATAGCTTACTGTATATGAGGCATATATGAGAAAAACTATTATCCTAATAATAGTTTATTAACGCAATAGCACTCAAAACAATTGTTGTTAGAATTTTTGTCCATTTATCAGTTTGTGCATTCGTATGCGCTAAACTCAGAAACAGATAACCTAATTCGTTATAATTTTCAATAATGTATTGCAGTAAGCATCATTTAATATTTTAAATTTGTTTCATTACAATTCATTAATAAAAAAGTTACAAATTAATATGTTTTTGATTCATAGAACGAGAAAAAGCCAGCCAGTCGTAAAGCGTCGTTTTTCTGAAGCGAAGCGAGGACCGTTTGCTGGTTATTATTAAAGTCAATGTTTGTTGTAGTAAACTTTTTGATAAGTCAAATCACGCACTTGTTTCGTGTTGCGTTTATTTACTGAGAACTGTGATAAAAACATCCAAAAGCGTTAAATTTCTCATCTTCAGAATAATTCAGAAAACAGAATATTAATTTAAATAGAGTAAACTCTAGTTTAAAATAAAATGCAGAATTTTGATAATTTAAAGCAGTGGAGCAGATTTAAGTATTAGTAGTAATATACAGGCCATTTAGAATCAAATTTGCACATTTTTCATAACTGTAATCAGCCCAATTTGTTTATTCTGTATCACAATTATAATATTTTATAATGATCCTGTGATAGTAAATAAATGTAAGTTTTTTTACATTTTTTTCTTAAAATGTATGTAATAAATAACTTTTTAAGTATTATACAAAAACAATTAATGTAAAACATTATATATAATAACAACAATTAACATATTATTATTATTTTCTACGTGATTTTGTTGTATTGTATTGGATGGAGTTGATAGCCAAGAAAGAAAGAAAGAAGCGATAATTTTATATCCTGTATTCTCTTTAACTTAAAACGTAAAACAGAAGGGTCCGTTCGCGCAGCCTCGTCCGTTGTTCAGCAGGATGCACAACGAGCAGCGCAGGTTGAATTGGACTCAAGGTTCGGTGAAGTCCCTTACACCTTAAATACTCCATTTAAAAATAACTGTCATGCGTCACAGCTTCAGCCGGCGCGATTATTAAATGAATTGTGATGCACGAATTTAACGTAATAGGAACAGTAAAATGATTTTAACTCCATGTTATATAAAATCTGAAATATTTCAGTATTCTCAATAAGTATTAATTATATTTATTTAAATAAATAAATAAAGTATTAATTATATTACACAATTAACGAGAACAAGTCTACACTCTTTCTTTGTTCCGGTACAACTATTAACAAATTGCTGTTATTTATGATAAAACACCTTTCAAAATGACATTTAGAACAAGTCGTAAAAAATCAATGAGATAGGGTAAGTAAGATATGCTTTCTATGCTCAGATTTAGAACTAACAGTGGTTTTTAATGCCGAAAGACTAGTTGATACCGTCTAGACTGCATTATTATATTTATCATTTCAAGTAAGAAAGATAATGTAAAATAAGAAATAATTATAGTGTACGGCAATGCGGATTGATTAAACAATGGGCTTACGTTCCACAACTCTTAAGTGAGGGTTATTACTGTGGAATGACGTTGTCGATTAGAGATGTATATGGATGTTATATGTATCCCTAGAAGTGCTATTTTGAGAATTGTAAGATTCCGAATGTCACAATGTTCAGTTTTATTTTTCCTAATGGGCAACGAGCTAGGCACATAACTTTTTACATAGGTCACTAGCATACAATCTTGTTGACATACCCTTTCAATTACAACGAACTTAACCGAATGTTTTTAAACGTATCACCTGTTAACCCTTCATGTACCTGTCAACCCTTCATGCTGTGTACTTTTAGAGATTTCTTGGTTAGTCAACTGTATCTTGGGGTTGCATCACCATCATTGTGTACTCGTAAATACAAGACCCGCTGAATAACAATTTGAATTGGTCTTAGTTTCAATCTTGGTTTTGCTCATTTCTTGATCGTTAAATCAATCGTGTTATGATAGAATATGATTGTATAAAGCACGAGAAACTGATATATATATATGTTACTTTTTTAATATTATTTAGGTAGGTTTTTAAGTTTATGTACAAAGTATTTAATAAAATATCTTTAAGTACAAGTCAAAATCACATGAAAGAAGTTCCTTTAAAACTCTCCGTCTGTTGTTGTGTTGAGGTAATTACGCGAACAAATGGGCTGAGATGAGCGAAACGCGGCTCCAAGTCCTGTCTGCTGTGTATAATTTACTCAAACTTATTCACGATTAATAAAGAGCTTTTGATATTTTTCGTTACTTGGCGTTCTATTTAAGGAATGCAATATATTTTACAGTAGCACTTCAAACAAATAGCATATTATACGGTTAAGATATATTGGCGGTTAGATGGATTTTTTTTTGACTAATAGGACTTTTTGGTGTTACTAAATTTAGTTGTGTACAGGGAGGTAAGGTAGAGTCTTGTATGATATATATGACTATCTTAAATCACGCAATTTGAATAATATTAGCAGAACTAGTAGATAAAATATTATTTTAAGATAACAAGCCCGCCAATGGCGACGAAGGCAGATATTTTATTATGTATTCCACCTTAACTATGGGCGCGATACTCCGGAAGTGCAGGAAGTGATAAGTGCTACACTGAAATTCAGGAAACATCGGACGTGGCAAGCGCCCCAGCGAACCACCAACGAATACGAATGTTCTCGAAACATCTGCCTAAAATAAACAGTACTAAAAATTACAATCGGCAAAACTATAATTCTAATAACGGGGAATACTACCGAATTAAATGCGAAATTCACCTATGGTACCAATAAAATCATAAAGTGCGAACGCTCTTTAAAACTAGTAATGTATTGATATTTAGGATATGTTATGTTGTAAAGCCTAAATTAAAAAACTCGAATATGTGTACGTGTACATGCCTGAAAGCAAATGTAACAAAAAATTTAATATTATAATAACATTATATAAGAGACACATTATGCCACCGACGTAAATCCCCATAAATTCAAAAATTATAAAATATTAAGGATACAACGTATAAACACAATTAGAACTTCAAGAATTTTAATTAATAACAAGTGACAGTTATGTTTGTGACACTTTTGTTGATAATTTCTGACAATTAATATAAATTTTGAAATATTTAGGTAAAAGCACGTACTGACTTGTGAGTAAATTATCAACAGATGATCGATATTCAAAGAACATTATGTAATGTCATATGGGTAAGGAACTAAAAATTGGGGAGAATTTACATGTGGGCATAGTGCTCTTAGTGTAACTATTGAAATCATACTTAATATTCAAAACAAAAGTTTAATGATATTAGCCATTTATGGGGCTTTGGTCGGTAATTTGTGGGTGAGTAGGTGAATCTTGTTGTAACGTGAATGATAAAATACCTCTTAAGAAAAAAATCTGTATAAGAGCTTAAATTCATCTTCCTAATTCTTCAAAAAATAATGGAAAATCGGTACGTAGATAAAACAATTACTGTAGCAACTTTCAAGGGACATAATTTAATACTTGAAACGCCAATGTAGGCCCATGCCAATTACCACGTTAATTTAATAAATACAACATTTTTTTACCCTAGTAAAGAAGGCTTACGCTGTAGCGTGTCTAAACAACCAGCTTCAGGCCTCAGTTCGGGGAGATACGCATGACGAGTTCTTCGGGACGAAATAGACCTCCTAAAGCAATTACAAGGAAATCGTTCAGGACATGCTGCTATAATGAAGAACTTTATAATTTGGAATCCAAAGAAATAGTTACGATTTACATAACAAGTAAATATTTTAACAAAAATAAAATCGATTTCAAATTTAAGGTGAATTTTTTGGTTAAATCTTTTTCCCTTAATATTGATATTTTGTTTCCAATTTAAATGTGACCAAACTGGAAGTATACCCCATAACACAAAAGGAGTTTTCCAAATTGGATAATAAATTACGGAGTTCTGAGGTAACAAACATGAAATAAAAAATACAAACGAATTGAAAACATTCTCCTTTTTAGAAGTTATTGCCATAACGTATATTCCCATTCCTCTATAAATATGAATACAATTAATCATTATTTATTGTTGACATTGCTATTCAGTCAGTTCATCATAATCGAACCAGATGGCGCTAACAGTACCAAAAAACTGGTACAATAGACAAATTGCCATTTGTCTGTTGACAGCTATGAAATTTTGGCCGTAAGAATTTGTAAACTTTTCTTATAATTATTACATCCCAGAATTCCTCCACTGCTGGGCTCGGGTTTCCACTTACAATGGTTTAAGGCCATAATCCGTCACAAAGGCCAAATTGGAATTATCACATTTCACAATCCTTTGAGAACGTTATGGAGTACTATTAGGTACGTAGGTTTCCTCACAATGTTTACTTTTTTATAATACTTGATATTATTTATAATGTTTTTAGAGGGTGCGAATTTTGCGAGTTTGTATTATGCGGTAGGTAATCACCGGAACCAGGGCAGTTATATAAAAAAAATATTTTACCATTTTAAAGGTACATTATTTGGAAAGGACATACGCTATATATTATGTGTATATTTGTTTATAAATGAGCTAGAACTATGGTGGTATTCGTCAACTGTACCTCAATTTGTGTTAATTTGAATCTTTAATTTTCAACCTTTAATGATAATGGGTTGAAACCAAAAGAAAACGGGGAGGACCACTAGTAGGTAATATTATGAAGACAGAGCACGAATTTTAAGAGTTTCTGTGTATGTTGAGGATAGTCTTCTGAATTATGTCACCAATAAAAAAAAAAATTTTACCATTTAATAGGTACCATTTATTCCGGATGAAAGCTTTATATCATGTATATAGATAATTGTTTAACCTAAACGATCTCTAGGCGGGCCGCTAGTATTTAAAAATCTCACTGCAGAATCAGCTGATAGTTCATTTTGTGACATTACAGTATTGTACAATAAAATATTATTTATCATTATGTATATAGTTTTTAAAAAAGCCCGTAATGTGTAACCTCATATATCACCATAAAATCATAAAGCAAATCAATAATCTGATAGAAACATATTGGGCATTAAGATAATTCACAAACCACAACAAATAAACTTCTTAAGGACAACAACACTGGATTTAGCGGTCGTAATGCTTATCCAGACTTAAGATAGACAAAGAGAGTGAATGTTGTTTGCGAGTGCTTACTTTTGAGAACGTTTATGTCCGCCGTGGCGAGACGAGAACAAATACAGACAGAAAATTGGACTGCTCGCCATCTAGTTTAAAAGTGGAAATGTTAATAAAATGCAAAGCTATTTACTTGAAACGTTTGTTCTAAGTACGATTTGACGTTTGGAAGATAATCTAGGTAAACAAAAGACACCATTTATATTACACCAGTCGGCAGATTTTAAAATAAGAATACAATTTTTTGTATAAAAACTGTTTTTATCGTCACTTTCCTGCATATTTGTACGAATGTAATTTTGTAATTTACTTTCAACTCATTTTTCTTTTTCTTTTAAATGTGAAATTTTAAACATAGCTATATAAGAAACATGGGCAAGATAAGAAGAAGATAAGGCAGGAGAAAATTTGGGTTAAATCTAAGATTCAAATGGTTTTTTTTTTAAATATGTGCCAAGATTCCGGAGATTACCTTCCGCCTAAACAGAAACTCACAACATTCGCATTTACGCTCTCACTGTATAATATTAGTACCTTTAAATCAGAAAAAGGTGAATATTATAAAACAATACGCAATACATATTTTAAAATCAAGTAGATTTCTAGATAAACAAATTAAGACCGTGCAATACAAAGACTTAATTATTAACTTTGGGCACATTATCATCATTATTGAATCAAAAGTTAACTTCATTAACAAAACTTTACGAGCTGTTCACTCAATTAGCTTCACCTGACCGCAAAATTTTGCTTTGGGCATTATACTGATTTATTTATTATCACCATTTTATCGCAAAAGTTCTTATGCTGTGTTCGTATATTTATTGTTGTAGCGTTGCATTCTATGTTTGGATATGTTGGTCATGCTATTGTCACATAAAGAAATTCGGCGCAATAACATATTAATGATATGTTAAAAGTGTCAAAATCTATATAACGCTATCGAAGTTCTCTGTACTGTTTGAGATTATACAAGTTCTAAACATCGAACATTTGGAGATGTGCTCTAAGCTCACCCATTGACCACCTGTTGACAACACTCGTCTGAGTCCATTGTGTGAGTTTAAATTTATGTGTGGTATGCAAATAAGTAATAGAATAAGAAAATCTGTCTTTGTAAATGGGAAATGTATCATAGTGTAATACATAAAAAAATAATTTAAGTTTGCGAAACTGTTTGCCGTTCCAAGGATCCCGTGTTCGATTCCCCGGTAAGTGCAGACATTTATATGACAGATAAGTATCTGTTCTCAAGTTATGTGTTTTGGATATAAGTGATGTCTCATTTCCATTTCCACGTCGCTCGCAACATAGACAATTCTATGATTATGTGAGCGTTTATTATTACATAAGAAAATAGAAATATTCTAGTATTCATATTTCGCAAAAAACAATAGCTTTGATGATTCTAAATATTATCGTATGTATGTCATGGTCCAGTCACAGATCTGACAAAATCATAAAATAATCGATCATTAATGAACTTCTCATTTTCATTAACATATTGGCTATGGTTCTACAATATCGTCGCTTCACAAACAAATGATTTTGTCAACAACCCTAAGTCATATCATACAATGCGACTATCATACTATTGTAGAACACTCATTTAAAATATACAATAATAAGAACCAGGGTTGTGTAAATCAGATAAACCATAATAAATTTTGATACTGGCACTCGCATCTCGACTGGAGTGCCTCACTCGTTCGGCCCCTATATTTTATGATCTAACCTAATCAGTACCCCCGGGTGCTCTGTTTCAGATCTGACTAAGAAAATATAATAAGACACAACAATTGCATAAAAATTCATCATTCATTTCATTGCACTTCGTTATTCAATCAGTTCAATATTATTCGGTTTGAAAGCATAGTTTACCGCTACAAAGATGTGATACTCTTACAGCTGGACTGGTTACAGAACTGGTTTGATGAGAATGACGGGGTCCTGACGGAAGGTTAGGACAAACACTGCACCGCTCCTGTTGCGGCAACTCAATAGTCGGCAAAATGGTGGATGTGTTGCGGAAATAAAGAAACAAACAGTGCGTAAGCTGAGTAGAGAAACAAAAAAGAAATGGTGGCTTAAGAGGAAAATGTACATGCAGTGGCTCGCTGATACAAACCAGCTTGGAAAGTTTTACTCTGAGCTACGAAAGCTGATCGGTACGTCCTATCAAACAAAGGTACTCCTGAAGTTCGCTGATGGCGAACACCTACTAAAGAGTAGGAAGGACGTACTTAATAGATGGGCTGAACATTTTAACAATCTGCTAAATGTAGATCATACAGCTGATTTACTCCATGTTAGCTCCTTACCTCCGCTTCCAACTAATAATGAGCTGGATAAGCCACTTACATGTGATGAGGTCATCCGGGCTATAAAGCAACACAAAAACGAACGTGCGGTTGACTTAGACCGGATGAGCTGCTTAAATATGGTAGCAAAGAGTTTCACTTAGCTATTTGGGAACATTTTGTCTGAATGTGGGAGGAAGAACATATCCCAACTGACTTTAAAAGGTCCCACATCTGTGCCCTTTATAAAAATAAAGGGGACCGTTCTGATTGCAGCTCCTATCGTGGTATTGCGCTTTTATCAGCCCCTGGTACGGTCTTTGCCAGAGTTATTTTAAACCACCTTCTGACTATCTCTGAACAACTTCTGCCGGAAACCCAGTTTGGCTTCCGACTTGACCGAGGCACCTGTGAGGCAATCTTTTCAATCCGGCAACCGAAGGATTTTTCCTAGAATTTACTTTTGTAGAAAGCAGGGTCAAAATCTGTATCTCTGCTTCGTTAATCTCGAGAAGGCCTTCGACAGTGTAAATCGTGATGCTATTTGGATTGTTTTAAGGAAATTGGGACGCACAGAGAAGTTTATGTGGTTCCTGGGACTGCTGCATGACGACATGTAGAGCTTTATCACAGTCGATGGTAAACAGTCAAGTTTATTTCCCATTACCTGTGGACAAAAGAATATTATAAAGGACATAAAAATTTAAAAAAATCTAATATGCTACGAAAGTTACAATATATAAATGTTTATTTGCATCACAGTGCATATATTTATAATAAATAAATAAATTGAAGAGAATTTAACCGTGGAAAATATGCACTTGATTTGGCCACTTACTCTTCCAATAATACCAGTGTGGTGAAGTACGCTTCAAGATTCTGACAAGGCAATATCCAAGCAGAAGACCACTAATAGACTCAAGTTAACACATTATACTATTATGCGAGATTCGACAGAAATCATCGATAATATTGTTATTTAACATTCAACGAAAGTCATGGATAATATTGTTGGCTAAGATTCTACAGAAGGGGATTCATTGTGTTCACGCGATACATTAGCTTTAATAAACTGTGCCGCTGACCGAATGTTTATCGTGTTTGCTCGCCAGCTGATTGATCGCAGAGCTGATGCCATTAACAGAGAGGGAATGTTTAATCAGATTTACAAAGTCAATTTAAATTTATAATTTAATGCTTTAGGTAATTAACTGCTTAATGAAATTTCGCTGTTTATAAGTTCCACTTTTGTTATTCTGAAAATATGATTTCATTTTAATTAATTCATCGTTATGTTATTACAAGTAATACGAGTGTATTTAGTAATATATATGTTATAGGTATATATAATTAATTAATTAATTAACTTTCATTGTTTGGTTTGTTATTGACAAAGTCATGTTTTGATTTTAAAATTTAATTACTTTGAAATATTATTTTATTTCAATCACGAGCAAATTCTTTTGTCACGCAATGCAGTAGATCAATATCATTTGAACTAAATTAGAACAGTAACCACATATTAGGCAAATTTCCAAATACCTCTAAATATTTCTTATTTTACATTACATGGTGATATTGTTCGTTTGATTTGGTTTAAAAGTTTAAGTAGGACAAATTATTATGTCTTTAAGATTTAAACAAGGGGTTTACATAAAAAGAAATTGGGACTTGACTAAAAGTAAAAATATGATTGGGATGGCACATAAAATTCATCCGCAATGACAATATATCTTTATATAAATTTAAATATAAACTCCATGATCTCTTAGTAAATAAAGCGTATTATAATAATAATGATTATATAAACGATAAATTTGACTGACGTAAATTTAATTTTAATATTTATATAAATTAAATAATGATAAATAATTGTAATTATGACATGTAATATATTAATATATAAAGGGAATTATATATATAAAGGGACATAAAACACGAAAATAGATCTATAGAGTAACATTGACTTCATTCTTACTTTATTTGCATAGCGGGTTGTTTGTAAATAACGTAATTATCATACCTTATTTAGGCTTGCAAATTTTGAATAACAACCATCCTTCCTAAAAATTTAACCATTAATGCTGTTGAAATATTCGGTCATTTACAACCACCAATACTACGTATATTTTTACTCTTGAACGTCACACAACTGCTGTATTTAAAATGTTTTTTAGAATGGGTAAATTATCATATAAATATTAATAATTTTCTTGCGATCTGTTATTTCCGAGGTACCTCTGAACATAACGGAATAAAACTGAAAACTGTATGGACAGTTACACGTATTAATGTTACAATTGTATTAAAATGGAAATTTCTTCCGACGCCGTGTCTGGATAATAACGAAGACTGACCACTGCGAGTAAAATAGACAGGTGATTGGGGAGGCAATCTTTTATATACATGTATGTGCACATAAGTGCATATTTTTGCTAAAATTTGATATTCTATCCATAAAAACAGAATAATTACTTGAAATGTAAAATTGGACACTAAACTACATTCACACGCAGACTTGAGTGCTGTATAACGGGTTGAAGCAAACGCCAATACGTTCGTATATTCTTTGTATACATATAATAAGTAATAACCATATGTATAACTTATGATTATTCAGACTTCCGCTAAAGTTATTTTAATCGAAAATTGCAAGAGCAAAGTTCTTAGATAGCAACGTTTTAATTCAGATGAGGAATATTTAAATGGAAGTACGAAATAAAGATTTATCTTTCATTGCAAACTTAATGAACAACTCATGTCAACATTGTAACTAAATTATTACGGAAACATATGTAATACGTTACTTTGAACACCTCATATATTTTGCAGAGAAATAGTAGGTACTTTTGGAAGCTGTATAAACCATGCGTGAAGATATTGCGGATATTTTTCTCGAGTGTACGATAAACATTATTGACAGACACATCGAACACTTTGGCGTCATGAAGCGTGAGAATGCCTAATGTAAATTATACAATGCTTAAAATTTTATATAATTTTCTTCAACAGGTTAAAATAAGATACAATTTTGAACTATCTTTACGCATTGTTATGTGAAAACTTTGCTGAATGTTAATTACTCCCGATTTATTTTATTTAAATATAATTTATTATTTTTTTAAAAACGCTTTTGTATACCAATACTTAATTTTTTTTTATTTACGAAAGCAATAAATTTACAGTGGACGCAAATGAGTAATCGTATTAATTAAAGTTAGAGGGACCTTCTGGTTTGTAACGCCAGATTGGAGAAAAGGCTATCAAGCGAAATTTGGCAGCCCCAGGCTTCTACCGGGGGGGCGCGAGACAGCGAATAGCTCGAAGGCTCTACTGGTTGTGATTCCATCCTCATGGATATGACATCACCTCCAGCGGGATGTTGAGGATGGAACGCCGAAAAAATTTAAAACGAGTGAGTTGCATTAAGTATCCACATCGACGTAGGTATTATTCGTTTTTTTTAGTGCACTTTTCCACTTCTTTTGGAATACAAACGTCCACGAAAGCGCTCATGGGCGTGGGTGGAAACGGGCACCGACTCTGTTTCCCAAACGGTGCAAAAACAGCGAGACTTACAGAGGTGAACGCGACGCGAGTGACGGCCATCGGACGACAATATTGGTGGTTGAAAAAACAAGTAAATCCGAGCCCTCATTAGTAAATGTCAATACACATCATGCGTGCGTTCGAAAATTATTACAGTAAAAGAAGGGAATTAATTAAGAAATTAGTTTTTGACGTTTCCAGAGGTTACATAATTAGGTAAATATGATTGGAATATTTATGTTACTACTTTAACTTCCAATTTAATTAACGCATTTCAAGAATATTTTTTGACTCATCAAATAAAAGGATTCATTATTATGGCTTTGAAATAATTACTTTGATATAACTATACACGAAAAATTGAAAATTCTGCGACTCATCTTCGTAACGAGAAATCTAAAAATTTAGAAAAAATGTAAATATCCTTACAGATAATACCTACACAAAAATTGTTAATCTTAATATTTTCACCAGAAATTTAAAATATCCCTGTATACGCATACAGCGAGGAACTCTAAGCCACGTGAGTCCGATTCGTGCTTGATCATTGAAGTATTTGCTGCAATCCTACATGCATTAGCCACAACGACAACAAATAACATTGACTTGATGTGTTGCTCGATAATAAAAAAACCGGTCATTCCCCGCGATTTTCCATAGATATCATAGAGATATACCTTTTTGTATGCGCGTGCCTAAAATACCTACTGCTTCTTTGCTACTTCTATGAATGAAAAAGTAAAGTAGGGATGTTAAAAGGAACTCAGGAAGTGCCGCTCAGTACTTCGAATTGTATCAAAGCAGCAAAGCCTTTGATTCTCATGCAATGTGATGCATTTGTCTTTTAAAAGCTAATGACACTTGAGAACAATTTTCACTGAGCCTTGTCTTTTATTACTAGATCTACTTCTGAATATGACTCCACGACTTAAATGGATACTTAGACACTACGTACAATGCTGCATCGGCTGAGACTAAAAGTCCCGGTATATAGGAAATAAACAAGAGTTTTTTTTTTTTATTTCAAACATTAATGTACATAGATAAAAGTAAATTTGTTGTACTTGAAAAAAGTATTTGAAAATGAGTAGTGATTATGCAATTAAACCGCATTCAGAGCGAGTCCAGTTCTTACTGGACCCTACTTATACTTATTATTATTATACTTACTTACTTACCCTTACCCTTTTTTACTTATCTAGCACTAATCGTGCTTCTCTATATTAACCATTTCGATAATTAACCGGGTCACGGCTTCGGCACATATTAATTTACACAATTAATGGAATATATCATCAGGAAACCGCTACAAATCAAACATCATTACGTTAGTGAATCCGTACTCCAAAACCGTTGTATAAGCGTTCCAAATTCAAATATTAGTAACTGGTTCCAAATAATGGCCAATTAGCGTAATAGACAGGCGCGTTTCAGTAAATGTGCTATTATAACAATTAAGCTAAGTACTTTTAAATAGCAAAGGCGTCGTATTAGACTTTCATTAGCATAATAATTTAATATTTTTATTCTAAATAATCATAAACATGTTATTATATACAATATGGAATTTAACTTTTGGACATTTGAAACGGAATTCGATTAGAAATAACAGACGTAATGTACGCTTTTTACATATAATTTTTTTACATATTATACAAAAAAAAATATTATTACGTTCCTTTAGCTCCAAATAACTTATAGCGAGTATTTTCTTTAACTTTAAAAAGTATATAAGTTAAAATTGAACTATTATTCCTCCATAAAAAATATTTTTATTTTTCATTTAATTATTTCCAAACGGTGTTCATTACTTTATTACTGGTTATTTAATACGTATAAAAAGCGAAAGAACTTTCGTTTCAACCGGGTGTCCCACGGTATCTCCCATTTTTATTTAGATAATTACTTAAAAAGACCCCGATCATAATATATAAAACTACAGTCAGAATTTTACCCACACTCAGTACACATTGGCTATAAAATATTGCCATTAATTGCTGCTCTACGCTAATTATTGTTGGCTCGTAATATTTATTGTTGGCTCGCTTCGATTAACTTGAAAAGAGCCAGTACATAGTAGGTACATTTGCCATAATTTAATGGAACGGTATATAAGGATTTTATTTATATTCAAAGTCGGCAACTCAGTGATGGTAAATAATAAATACATGACTCTATTCTCGTATCCAGGAATATAGTTATAAAAGAATGAATAAACAAAAACTTAGTATATTTTCATATATTCCAAGATAAAATTACCACTGCTAATATCATGCAGAATCAATATAGTAAAAATGATATAATTTATTGCCCTGTAATGCCACATGATTAAGTGCTCGTAAGTAATATATGGTGCGAATGGAATTTCTGATTCTTATTTTCTAATTTATCATCTACATTTACATCAACCTTAAGCAGAATAATGGTAAATTTTACGACTAAGTAATGTAACTTGAATACAACTTACAATAATACAAGATTTATTGTTATAACAGCAATTATTAGTAGCGCAGCATTTGATATGTTTAAACAGCGTAAAAAGCTTTGAATAAAATTCGAATATTCAAATGTTGTTGAAACAAGTCTCTCAAGGTCTTTTAACTATATTTTTCACCTCGAAGTATTAAAAATTTGTTGCCGTAATTATAACATTGTCGTCATATGTGAAATAAAATTTATACAATACACGTTACGTTAATTAAGACCTACAAATAGAACAGAGATATACCCCAGTTTGTTTTGATGGGAAACAGGCCCCTTATTGGACTAAACCTGGTTTTGCACAAGCTGCTAGAGAGCACCTCAACATTGTCGTCCTAAGGATTGCAAACAATAATTAGTTAAGTTAAATTTTTAGTTACACAGTATCTAGCAAAGTTTAAGTCCATAAGGAACTCCATCGGTACTTGAATCCAAGTCAACTTCCCTTGGACGCCGTGCATCGTGTTTAACACTAGACGATCGGCCGAACCATTCTCGCGTAATTGTAGCAATCGTTACGTGTGTGGCTACCACCCTTCTTTTATAATTAATCGAGAAATCAAAACGTTTAACTTGCAGGGTCACAGAGTCAATAAAAAAGCAGATTCCCTATGCGGATGCCTGCTTTTTGGTCGGTAACACGTCGTGATGCCCTTCATATTGATTTTCACAAGCAGTTATCATCTATCCGCGGCCTTCTGCTGGTTTATAGGTAGTTTGTAAACAAGTCAGAAAACTCTGTATTTAATTATAGAACTATGGCAGACGTTCAGTTCGATACAATGGCGAATGAATTTGATTTGCAGCTTAATTAACTGAAATGTTCTCTCTCCGATAACGACATCAACTCTTCAATCGATCAGTTCAGAGAGCAAACACTCGCCCGTGCCTAAAGTTCAATAAAGTTAATGTACCTATTACAGGATGAGTGAAATGTTTAACCCCATCCAAATAAAGAAATGACTATTGGCAATTTAGTGTAACCAGGTCACGATTTGTATAATTTACACTTATATCGAGGCGAGGGATTGAATATGTATAATAAACAATCGTACCTAGAAGAAAAAATAATTTGTATGATTCAAACTCCCATCAAGAATAGGTAATTTATTAACAACTAATTCCGGAAAAAACATTATTTTATAGTATCAGCCGGCATACCATAAGACGGCCACATGATGGTAAGTGACCATCTTCACGTAACATCATTATGAAGTCGCTTATTAACTGGTTCTAATTACTAAAAATGAAGTAACTAAGCAGAAAGCCTGCCCGAGAGGTTGAGCAGGTAGGTAATGTTTTGTCCGAACGCGCCATTACAGACATTATCGACGATTAACGCTGTGACACTAAATTTATTAATGCTGGCGTTCCGCAAGGTTCGGTGCTTTCTCCCAGCCTCTCAGTCCCGCCTAGGAGAGAATAGAACCAGACTTGTGTCTGTGTTCATGTGTCAGGACATTTAGTCTTGAACGGGTTTCATATAGAGGCCAACTAAATCTGCTCGTTTTCAACCCCTTGGAAATACAAGTCTGTGTGTTCTCTACAAAAAGAATCAAATTTGTCTTGGCCCTGTAAATTCAAAATACGCCTCTCACCATCAGTAAAAGCATTGGGATCTTGGGGTTCGGCATTTAGAATGAAGTGCAGTATCGGGGTCATCTGAAGAAGAAAGCTAAGCTTGCGTACAGAAAACTAGGTGCACTAAACAGGGCTACAAGTACTATAAGGTCTAAGTTTAACCACATATGAAGTACTGCTCTTACTTTTGGGCCGGTGCACCCAGTCACCAACTAACCCCTCTTGAATTGTTGACGATCCCAACCATATAGGACAGCCTAGAGGACAAGTCTCCGGAGAGACATAGGCTCCCTTTGCATCCTCTACTGTTTCTACAATAGTGAATGTTCCGAAGAAGTATTCAATTTGGTGGCCCCGTCCACTTTCTTTTATCGCACCACCCGCAAATGGTTGCGGTTCCACTCGCATCACCTCGACTTGCGGCAGTCTTCTACCCCTCGTTTCTTTCGTTCTTTCTTGCCACGAATGTGCGAGCTTTGGAACAAGCTTTCCCTGTGCGTTATGATATGGAGTTTATTAAAAAGAATGTCCATGCTGACTACGAACTTGCAACTCCCTTGACGCTGCACGTGTCCATAGACGACGGCGACCACTTACCATCAGGTGAGTCGTATGCCTGTTTGTCCGTATTTTACATAAAAAGGGAAAAGTAAAAAACTTCAGTAAGTTGTATGAGTGAGAACCGTCGTGATAAAACGGGTGGTACCGAGTCCAATGACCTTCAAAAAAGGACCTAATGCCGTTGTTCAGAAAAGCATGACTCAATGATTAGTGGAGCCTCTGGGATTGCAAGAAAATATGGAAAAAATTATAAGAAATAAATATGTATTTTTCTTTACTAAGGCTATTAGTTATTTACGTATGTGTTGTTATCAAGAATCGTTTCAAGAGGTTTTATCAGCATGACAAGAAATGTTCTCTTTCGCTTAATTCTAACACTTCATAACTATAAAATAGTTGTAATAAGTTAGATCCAATATTCGATCATGAATCAAAATTGGTTCTTTTGTGTATATTATAAAGCGATGTAAAAAAATACACTTAATTTAAACATCACAACATAGTTACTTTTTTGACAACAAGGTTTTTGGAGCATCTATGACAATACCATAAATTTTCTGTCTTCAATTATCATCTCGTCTTACTAATTTAAAGTTTCTCATTTCGCTCAATCTGTCTCGTGTAGATGTGTAGATGTGTCGTGTAGATTCATAAGGATTATGATGCTTTTTAAAAACACAGTAATAATTTCTAAAGTAACCTATTCTGTTAATAATACTACGCCACTTTACATCAATAAAATTGAAGATTACATCTGAGTAAGATGATGTGTTAAGTCGGTAAAAAATGCGATCAAATGTGTTCTCCGAAATCCTTAGGGAGGTATTAGGAACATAGTACTTACGCGACATAAAATGAAAATGTAGATCCTCTTATATGTTATGTTACGGAAATGAGATTTCAGATCCGGATGTGCATATCTTAAGAGTAATCGATTTCGGTTATGGCTAAGAATATGAGATTGTTTTAGATATAAATATATGCTCTTTATTATATACCACTATGAAATGAGAAATAATATAACAATTGGTTATGATATAACAGATGGCCTTCTTTCATCAGCAAAAAAGCTTAAGAATGAAAACTAAAATATAGTAGAAAAATTAATGTAACAAATGTACATAGATAGAAATTCTCAGCAGTTGGGCAACGTAGTAGAGTATGGCCTCAACCCCTCTCTCTCAATGTGAGACGAGACGTGAGCCCAACGATGGGACAATATAGGTAGTAATAATTATATTGTTGATGAATTAACGAAATCAATACACCAATTTGACTGAAAGAATTATAGTAAATCAGTTAGGATTTTAAACTGAAATTCAGTTTTAAAGCTGTCAAGCGATAGCAAGAATAAGAAAGAGAACAGGAAATTAAACAAATTTACAAATTGGATAATAAATCATTTATGAGGGAGGAAAAATGCATAAGTGTAGTCAAACAGATGTTAGTAGCGTACCGAAGAAGCCATATGTATGTTACATGTATAAAAAGTCGGTTAATAAAACATACCTTTAATGAGAGTGTAACAGATGAATTGAATAATGTACAGTACAGATATGTACAGCATATTACAGTACTAGATATATGTATAGATGCCCGATGGTACAATGGCTTTAGTTACGTATCCAACACATTTCAAAGAACTAAATTGTTGTTGTATGGATATACCAATCCTTTCGTGTCTCGTAAGATGAAGTCGCAGATGTAGATATGCTCGGACTATAAAGAAGGACGATTTTCTTGCCTTATGGTACGGTAGAGGCAGTGAATAGTTGTTTTGCCTACCGAATGAGGAATCAAAGGAGCCGAAGCAAACCAGGTGTTTATGTGACAGAAAATTATTTATTTCCTGGAGTTTGACATTTCTGATGTCTTAAGAATATTGTTTCCTTTTGTTCAAATTGTTTAATAATTCAGATCCATTCCAAGCTTTTCGGAGTTATCTGAAACTTGCAAAATTCGTAAATGGTTAAGCCAATTAAAATATGAAGTTGTCAATAATTTCTTCATGTAATGTCTTCTTAATGTAATGTCAATGTTTTCATGTTGTTCAAAATAGTTAAATACTACATACATATGTATATAAAGGACCGAAATAACACGAACGAATGGATGGCTTATAACTGACGTTTTATTAAATGTTATGCTGTTACACTCAATATACTTAACACCTCCCCTCTTAAAACTGTATACACTTAGGGAACAAAATACATATTTTATGTGTTAAACGAAAAAAAAAAAAACTTTTACCCAAACTAAAAATGAATCTGAAATCGGATATTTCGGTGATTCACTGACACATGCATTTTTTTTTTATATAAGTACGGAATTTCCAATTCCTGGTTTTATGTCCCTTTATCGGGTTACGCAGGCTGTGTAACTTCTATTGCCCTTTCTGATTCCGCGGGCGGCACCGAGTGTGACAACGAGGAACGTATTCTGGGCTCCTTCGGAGTTATCAGTAGATCGATGTGTCTCTTCCATTCTTGTCCGTCCGAAAGTCGCACCCGGTAAGTGGTCGGGGTTTCACGACCGATCACCTTATCGGGCGCCCACCTCTCAGCGCGCGGCCGATAGTTCCTCGCAAGCACATGCTGGCCGGGTTCCGCGCTTCCCCCGCCTCGCTGTATACCTGCTCGCTCCTGTGCCGTTTCTACTGTACGTAAAGTACACATGCTCGGTTTAATCGCATCGAGTCTGCTGCGTAACCGCTTGCCTAGCATTGCCTCAGATGGTGACACACCTGTGGTTGCATGATCGCAATTTCGATAGAGAAATAAAAATTTTATAATGACGGTGTTGATGTCCGCACCCTCGTGTTTCGCCTTCTTCAATAATTTTTTCACTGATTTCAGAGCATTCTCTGCAGCCCCGTTGCCTGCGGGTCGGTAAGGGCTCGTAATAGTATGCGTGATATAATTTTTACACATAAAATCAGCAAATTCACTCGAAGAATACGGTGGGCCACCATCACTAACTACTTGGGTAGGCGGACCGAATCTAGCAAAGAGTTCACGTAGTTTAAGAATGGTGGCACTAGCAGTCATAGTACTCATCTTCTGTACTTCTATCCACTTGCTATGAGCGTCAACGGTCACCAGGTAGTGTTTACCTTAAAACTCAGCAAAATCAATGTGGATCCGTTGCCAAGGGCGCGCGGGGTATGCCCACGAGTGCAGCGCAGCACGTAGGGGCGAGTCGCATTATATTATATTCCCGACATGATCCGAATCGATATTAGGCCAATTTTTCATTTTGACCACTCCCAGGTGCCCTTCGAGCAATTCGCTTAGTATCTGTCTTCTAAAAGGTTCAGGTATAATCACTCTATGATTGTACAACAAGTAATCACCATCTAATGTGATGGAATTTTTTCGATTGATTGATAGTTAATTTTGCTCTTGGCCGTCACCCTGGATGGCCAACCGTTAACGACGTAATTATAGATATTTATTAATATTTTATCCCTCTGTGTGAAAGAGGCCACATCTTTAGCACTGACAGGAAATGATTCCTCTACTTAATTAATATATGACACCGAAACCATATTTAAATCGCGTTTCTGTTCATGAGGTAGTGGCAGTCGCGACAATGCATCTATGTTTCCATTATCTATTGATTTGACGAATCCAATTTTAAAATCATAGGCGGCCAACCTTGTGGCGTACCGCTGCAGCTGACTAACCGCGGTTTGAGGCAATCCCAGTTTTGGTCCAAAAATAAACGTAAGCGGTTTATGATCAGTTTTGATTATAATCCTTCAACCGTAGAGATACTGGTAGTGTTTTATTACTCTACTAAATATAGCCAAAGCCTTCTTATCGAGTTCACTATATGCGCGTTTAGCGAGGTTCAACGTGCGAGACGCGAAACAAATAGGACGCTCGGAACCGTCTGGGTACCGATGCGTTAAGACACTGCCAATGCCGTATGAACTGCTGTCGACAGATAAATTTTTGTTAACATTATATTTTTAATTTTACGAAACGATTGATTGCAATCGTCACACCAATTCTAAGTAATACTTTTGCGAAGCAATCTGTGTAAAGGATGAAGTAATGAGCTTAAATTAGGAATGAACTTTAAACTTCACGAGCCCCAAAAAGTATCTCAATTGGCTAATATTATTTGGAGCGGGTGCGTTCACAATAGCATTCACTTTATCTGGTTCCGGATGTAGCCCATGCCTGTCGATTATAAAACCTAAATACTTTATACTGTTTTGCATGAAAGTACACTTTTCAAGTTTAATTGACAGGCCCATCTCACGCAACCTTACTAATAGTGCCCGCAAATTGTTAATGTGTTCGCGCTTATCACGACCTGTCATCGCGATGTAATCGAGAAACACATAGACCCCTCGGAGGCTCTTTAAAGTTTCCTCCGTGAACTTTTGGAATTTCTCCGGTATACAAGTGAGTCCGAAAAGCGTACGTCTATAATAAAACGTACCGATGTGTCGTAATAGCCGTACATGCTTGTGATTTATTATCTAGCAATAACTGTTGATACGCGTTGATGAGGTCGATCTTAGAAAATTGTTCGCCTCCACTGAGCGCTGCAAACAATTCCTCGATCCGAGGCAGAGGGTACGTCTCTCGAGCGAGTTTCGGATTTAACCTCATTTTATAATCCCCACATATACGTATTTCAACCGATTTTTTAAATAATGGCACTATAGGTGTCCCATATTCAGAGTAATCGACCTTATTAATTGTAACCTCGGCCTCGAGTCTCTCCAGCTCGTGCTGCACAGGCACACGCAGCGCCAGTGGCAGTCGGCGCGCTTTTATAAAAATTGGGTTTGAGTCGCTTAAGCGTAATGGCATTGGCTTAGAACAAGTGCCTATACCTGGAGCGAAAACGGTCGGAAACTCTTGCTTTACCTGTTCGGTTAAGGTGCTTTCCGTTAAGTGAAATGACAAATCTTTCATTGTGACGACATCGATTTTTAACTGTCTTAACCACTATCTTCCCAACAATGGAGGACTTCCATTTTTAATGACGAACAATTTGAGGCCATCGGTTGCTTTATTTCTGAGCACTACATCCACCACAATATACCGTAGGGCTCGATTATCGCACCTGTATAAGAACATAACCAATGTCATTATGGATGAATTCGACTTAGTTAAAATATTTCCGATAACAATCAAAGTTAATGGTTGACAACTTACTTCCAGTGTCCAGTTCGAAGGTAAGACAAATTGCGTTAACACTCACTTGTACTTTATACGGCTTATCATCTTTACCGCACACACTTAGATTATAAAAATCACTCGTCGTTGTCCCCTTGTATGTAATATTGCTCCCTACGCTTGTTTCTAAGCCGGTTCTCAGTTTGATCTTTACACATTCTACGCAAGTGACCTTTTTGATCGTAACAAACATATGAGTAATTTTTAAAACGACTCAAATCCGAACGATGATTGCGACCGCATCTCCAACACGCTCGTGAGTCATACGTCGCACGGGCCGCAGCTGCAGTTCCAGCCGCCGGAACGACCGCGAGAGGCGCGCGCGCATCCGCGGTCACCACCAGATGTAACCAGATGTCCTTCTGTTTTGGAAAGGTCTCGCTGTTCAATTCGCTAGTTTGTGCATGTCGATCGGCCGCCTCCAATGCTAATGCTAACTCGACGGCCCGCTTATGTGTTAATATTGGCTCCGCAAAGAAACGGGATCTCATATATTCACTACGCAACCCCGAAATGAACTGATCACGAAGGTTTTCTTCTAGCTTATTTTGGAAGTTACACGTACTCGCTAGGTGTTTAAACGCCCGCTTTTTGACGGCGCTGCGAAAAATGTGACGTTCCGCTATTTCCGAACGTTTCAGTTCCAGATGGTTGCTTACAATTTTTACTAACTGCTGGAATGTTTTATTTTCAGGATTGTTCGGTGCACAGAGATCGCACATTAAATCGTACGTCGCCTCTCCGACTACCGTAGCTACTTGTAATCCCAATTTAAACTCGTTCAGCGCCATGAACTATTCTACGCGTCTTATATATGCCGACCACTTTTTACTTGATAAATCGAACTGTTCAATTTTACCGATAGGCATTTTAACACTGGTTAAACAACACAATAAAGTAAAATATGTAATTTTTACTCTCGTCGCCAGTTAAATACTCAAATATGTATATAAAGGACCGAAATAACACGAACGAATGGATGCTTATAACTGATGTTGTATTAAATGTTATGGTGTTACCCTCAATATACTTAACAAAAATATAACGCAAAATTTTAAATATTAGTAGTATATATAAAAAACTTTTTAATCTTTAATTAATATACATTTTTAATTAATAAATTTAAAAGATAATATTAAACCTAATGGTATTGCTGTGAGGCGGTAATACTTATAAATATCTCTAAAAAATAAATGATGACAAAGCAAATATTGTAATTGTTACAAAATATTAAAACGCCGACATTTATATAAATGGCATAAAATGCGAGCGAATATTTTTTCACGGTTCAATGAAAGACAGTTACAGAAGAAATATACGGAAATTTCAACAGATCTATATCAGGAATATGTTTACGTCATGGAAATGCATTGTGTGCTTTGGGAATCGTTCTTATTAATTCGTAGTTGAATTAAATCCGTTAAATGTAAATATTTCGATATAATCCGGATTCAGCTATGTTTTAAATAACTGTACAAATACCAGCTACATGTGTAGCCACAAAGCGGTTAGAGATGTGGCAATTACAATTTTTTTATTTGATGGGTTTTATTCATTAAATAAATACCAGATTTTTCATAATGTATTTATAACAAAATGTATGAACTCATAAATAAATAATTAATAATCAATTACATTGTTCATTAATTATTAAGATCATAAGCACATATGCATAAAAATATACATCGATGAAAATTAGAAGTTAGATATAACTTTATTATACATATTTCTTGAGCACAAAATAAAAATAACTCTATGATGAACTAAAAAATCATTATTATTCTTGATAACCTTATTTTTTAAATTGACCCGGCATCGAGACTAAAGAAAAGTTTATTGAAGTGACAAGATAAAGATTTTGAGATGATCGGAACGAGTGATCATGACATTGAAAGAAACTTAAAAGAGGTTTCTAGAGTTCTATAATAATTTTATCATTTATCTTTCAAGTTTAGTATTAACGAAACCAAAGTTGAGATTGAGATATATGTATATAGAGACAGAATGAGTGTATATCGGTGCGATATTGCCACTTTTATTTATTTTTATCATAATTCATGCATTTCTGCTGGAGCCGAACGACAAAACTCTTAATACAAATTTTGTCCTAAGAAAATACTGAAGTTAAACAGTAACAATTTACGGAGTAGAAAATTATTTAATTATTAACCCTACATTAATTTTTGTTATGCTCTGTTAGTTAATAGACAGATCTTATTATACATGCTTTTGCAGTAATATTTTAGGAAGTGCAAGGAAATTTCTCGCAGAATCTTAATGAAGTTGTGAATTCGAATTAGTTTTATAGCTCAGTGTAATACGCTAAGCTCAAACTTCTATTATAAACTTATACCTATATTTAGTATTAAAGCCTTTTAAAGCTTAGTAGATTATCTTCAAATTAGCTATCCATTTAAACCTATGACACCCAAGATATGTGACCTTAAAAATTTTAGAGCGATTTCTATGTCTGGTTTTCTATCCAAAATTTTAGAAGCCGTAATTCACAAACTCCCTTTATTTTTAATATAAAAATCCTCAGCAACTTTCAATCTGGTTTTCGATCTGGGCTCAGTTACACGATAGGAATTTTTTAAAGTTATTGAGGACATTTGTAGCGGGATGGAAGATAAAATGGTTAGCATTCTCGTGGTCTTAGATTTTTCTAACGCCTTTATTATGGCAAATATGCTCTCAAATACTTCAGACTGTCGCCCAAGATACTGGACTGGTCCTCTTCTTATTTTCATGGATGCTCGTATTGATCGATCACTGTCAGACTGATGTGATCTTACTGCTAGCGTCGCTCACAGTGGAATCATTTCCCTATTACTCTTTTATGACAACATTAATTTTCTCAATACTCAATGGACTGTTTTTAGCATTCATATGCACACACAAGCCGACAACATAAATATAACGGATGATAAAAATTATCAATAACAAACTTAACAACATAAACCATTGGTCGCAAAGGTAACGTAGTGAAGTTAATGTAGTTCTGGACTAAGCTCAAACTGAGTTAGAATACACAATCCTCGCGCCTGTTACTTTTGTGGATTCTATCGTGCCATTCACATCTAGTGTTAAAGATATCAGAGTACTTCTGGATGCATAATTGAGCTAGTTTGCTTAAGCCGATTATCATCTCGACCTTTAAATGTCGTGCAGTTCAAATAAGGAGCTTTCTTCCAGTATAGCTAAAGGTCACTCTTCTAAAGTGCCTCATCTTACCCATTATAAATTATGCCGATATGTGCCTCTGATCTGACCTGATTGGACCTTCTCGTGAATTCTACGATCACCGATCACAGTTCCTCCTATCATAATAATCATACCTATATAAGAGACAAATTTCCAAAATCCGTTGCACTCATTCGACTCTCTCGTATCATTCACCCTCTCACCGATTCGGTGTCATATCAAAATATTTTTTTTTTAATGTTAATAGCCGACAAACGAGCAGACGAGCCACCTGATGGTAAGTGGTCACCGTCGCCCATAGACATCAGCGAGACCTAAGGTATCACTGATGCGTTGTCGGCCGGGAAATAAAAAGAAGGTTAGAAAGCAAGTACTAGCTCTCAAGCCCCCAGCCGGAAAACGACGAATCGTTTGGCGGCTGACTCAAGCAGGAGGGTGGTAGCTAGCCAGGCAGGCTTCACGGAAAGATAATAATATCAGCAATAATATTAATGATTTCATAATAATACTGATAATATAATACTTATGCGAAGCCCTACCACCAAGTAGGCTGGCTTCTGTCGCCTCTTACGATACCCTATTCTGCCAGCATGGGATTGGGGGGGGACTATTTTAAGCCGCCCCAATACGGCTAAATATATGTAGATAGATAGATCTATATAGATAGATATATATGTGTGTGTCTATATTTATTTATTTATTTTGATGTAGTACTTAGTCAAGTAAGACTTATATACATAACTACATTACATAAGATAATTTTTGACATATATTTGCAAATATATAATTATAATAAATATAAATGAAGTTAAGACAAAATGTTACTACAATTTTATATATAACGTGTACGCACATTTTCGTATTTTTTAATCAATATTTCGACCCAACTACATGGGTCATAGTCACGACGCGATTTTTTAATAAGATTCTTTAACAGAATTCTTAATACGAATATTTTTTTTGCTCGTATGTATCTACTCGTGTTCTAAGAGAAAGTGAGATTAGTCTCACGACACAAACATTACAAAACTGGAAGTGGCTAAGAGTATTTACGTGGAGGATACCAGAGAAAGAACTCGATGTTGAATTTGTAAGAGACAATGAAAGGGCGGACATAGATAAATCAATAAATAATAATTAATTTCCATTAAGTAAAAGACTTCTAAAAATATACGGCACATTTGATTCGAACCGTGGATGAGTGAAAATACATATCAACTAGACAGCCATTATAGGCGTAAAGAAAGGTGATGCGTTGAATCTTCACTTCCTTCTAAGGCAGCAACATGCTTTTGGTGTTACGGTGGTCTATGAGGTGGTGATCACTTACCATTAAGTGGCACCGTCTGCCCCTTTATTAGCTACCAACGTATAAAAATAAAATCTACATTTAATTTCTAATAACTACTGTGTTATTACTGCGACCTATATATTTCGTCGCATAAGTCGAAAATAAAATTTCGTTCATTGCAGTTATACAGCCAAGTTATTGACCTTGGCATCTTTCCCAATCAAAATTGCTACGGTAGCAAATTACACTGCTGGTGAAAAGTAATGCTCAGCTTAATTAAAGCCAATCACCCAGCCTCCACAGAGAGCAAGAAATTCTTTCTTTTAAATTCCAGCGCAGTAATGAATTATCCATAAATTTGAACTTTTTCTGCCAATAAAATTATTCTTCATCATCGCTATCTTAATATAAGAGTATAAAATTTATTATTGCCGTTTAAATTTCGGTTGAAGTGTTCCAATGGAGTTAGTTAAAATTCCATTGGGATTAAAAATGTATTTTAACAAAAAGTATATTTAACAATTAATTTATAATCATTCTCAATCAATATACCAGAGATTAAATTCTAGACTTGACTAACATTTATATTTTAGCTTATATAATTTTCGTAAAACCCAAGGATTTTTTTCACTATCAGTCAATATAGACAATCTCCGAATATTTAAAGAGTTTGCAATGGAGTGCAGGAAAGTATTTCAACCATGGATTTACCAAGATCGAGCCGAGAATTCGATGGTTGATTTAAATAACTAACTTATTTTATTACACATTGCTGTAAGACCCTAACGTTGTACAGTAGGTACAGAGAAGAGTAATACTGATGATAATGTAGGTGCTAGGGGTGTATTGTCACCTTTCATCACTGAATCCAAACCAACCTCTCCTGTTGAACAATTGACAGGCACCATGTCCATTGATCTTAATTCGGACGGTAACCGCAGTAAGGTTCTATACGTGCCTGGTAAGCTACCACCCTCGTTCTAATTTTAGCATGGGACAGTTAATTGAAGAACGGGTTCCTTTTTCTTAACAAGAAACGAGTCATTGATGTCTTTAGTATTGTAGATGTATGTATAAGCGCGGCTGTGACGGCTGTGACTTACCTTCATACTTTTTTGTGAGTTCAGATTGTACCATGAACGTAAACCTAATATCGACTTTATATGGAGACCTAAATATATTAATATGAATTCTGGACTCTGTTTTGATGCTTGTATCTGTAGAAACTTGACAACTTTTATTGGTAGAGGAATATAGATGACTCTTTCTCTCTAATGGTAATCATCTGTAAGTAAATGTGATAGATGTCTTTAAATTCGTAAGCCTATAGTATCATTTATCTGCAGGTGTAAGTCACGAACCTCAGCCATGAAATACAGTTCGTAAAAATGAAAATAACTGTCAACAAACGACAACTTTGTATGTAGTATCAATTCAAACATGTTTGACAGCTTTCGTAAAAAACTTTCGCTTTCCGGCAGCGTTCTGTCATTCAGCTTTCACAAAAAGTTGTATTTCGGCATAATAAAAAAAATTCAAATTCTGATAGTTTCGCCTTTATTTGTAAAAACGGATATTTATAATCCTTAGTAAAATATAAGGATGATCTTTAAGCGACTCTGTATCAATACAAGTATATAATATCGTTTTAATAGTAAGATTAATGACATCAATAACATTGACTTGCACAAATGTATTCTAAAACCTGGCAAATGGTACCCTTGTACAAAAAGGTCACATGGGTAATATTTTATATTTTGCTTCATGTTATTAACCTCTTTATATTTTCAAATCTCATCCGGTAATTATTGTCAAGAATTTGTAACAGAATTAATTCGGAAAGTAGGACAAAGACAAATTATTTGATGTGACAAAGACGAACGAGCCGAATTATATTATTTCATTGTGGTCATTTGTTGCAAGAATGCTTTGGGAAATTGGTACAGTTTCGACGAAAATTTTTAATATGATAATACTTAACTCATTGCAAACCGAGGGGTCTATTTACTTTACGTATTGGAATATAATATTTATTCAAAAGCAGTGCATCGTTAAGGCCATTGGTTAAGGTACAATACCTGGGAAAATTAGTGAAATAAAAGAGACCTTATTTGAACATTGAATATAATTTTTTTTTGGAAATTGTTTGTTGGCTATATTGAGGCATAAAACTATTTTTTGAAAATATTTTTTGTGTTAATGTTTTATAACATTGTCACGTTAAAACCACTGAACAGATTTATTTAAATCAACAAACAATTATACCTTTTATTATATGTATTGTATTTAACCTCACGCGAAAAGAGGTAAAAGTTAGTAGAGAATTTCTCTTAAGATCTTCTAAAGTTGTATTAATTATAACAAACAACTTCGATTCGCCAACCCAATAGCGGGACAATGTAGTGCCAGGATCTCTTCTTGCATTTGCAGAGGCCTTAAATGTATTCTCATGTCATTACAGAACGATGATTTTTGACTTTTGAATAGTGTTTGTAAAAATCAACTTCGAAAAAATATTATTTCAATTTCCATTTCAATTTCGACAGACTGATGAGGATTTAATTACCGACTCAGCTAAATACATGATGCAAAAATTAATTTAACACATAATGTAGAATATAGTGATCTTCTAGGTTTTTAGGTTCTATTCATTTATTAGATCTTGTTTAGTATGCATGACACTGCTTTGAGCTGATCTGCATTTATTATATACAGTACCAGCTGCCCTGTAAAGATAACATGAATATTAAAAACCACAGTAGTGTTTTACGCTAATATATTTTATGTAAAAATAAATAATTGCGATTTATAAATAGAGAATCTGTCAATAACGCAAGTGCAGTGCTTACGATAGTACAAGTAAATTAAAAGTTACAATATCGAACACACAAATGGTTATATTTAGGTAGCTAGTAATAAAATATTCTTTAATACTAGTACTCGCACGTTGAATAGTATCTTTTTCTGGACATAAACAGGTATAATATGGCAGGCATTTCTAAAAATCCTGATTGTAAAGGCAATTTCAGTCAACCGTTTTCCTTGTGACCTTTTCTCGGTCACAATTTCGTAGATCATGCTATTTACCTGTTATCGTCAAGACTACTTGTTCTGTATTGAGTCATCAAATATATTTTATGACGTTATTGAATATAACACCACTGATTGCGCATTATACAAATACAAAAATTTATATTTTTAGAATATGCAAAACTTATAGCAATCCAATGAACATGACAAAACAAAGTCCGACCAAACCATCTTTCTTCAAATCAAATCAGCCGAAGCCAAAGTTTGCTAGTAACCAGCATGTTCGAACCAATTTTTGAATATGAAACTTGTTATTTTTTTTTTTAATTTATGGGCTATATATTTCTTACCAAATTTTTCACATGAACGAAAATATACGTTTGTAGAATTTTTGTCTATTTGATTGAATTTTAGTTATTTCAGCAAAACTAATTGAAAGTGTATTTTTATGTAAATCTCGAGTTTGAGTTGTGTTTAAATCTAAGCATTATACGAGTATGGATATAAAATAAAAATCAATACGTACAAGTTAGAATATAATGAGATATAATAAGTGTAATATATTTATATAATAAATTGGCGCCAAAAGATATAAGTTATCAATGCAGCCTCTACAATTGTTATCATGTTCTAGTAAGTCACACATCTATATGCATTTGAATGACATTTATTAGGTTTCAGTTCCATTTTCGAATACAACTGCCTCCGCAGGAAATAACACAAGTACAATGAGAGATACATTATTATTATGCTCTGCAGAGCATCCTCCAATGTTATACATAATGTATGTACAAGTGGAAAATTGTTATAAAACAAATTTAATATATGTAATTTCAATGTCGTTAGGTATCTATGCCATTCCTTTCAGGTTTCAATCAGTCCCTTATATTTCTAGTCTATGAGATTCTTACTGTCTATGATATTTTCCCAAATTATGTCAAGGATGGCAAAACTTTATACTTATGTACATGTTTTCAAAGAAAGTTCTTCGTTTTTTAACGGTATTGCTGCAGGTGAAAGCAATACAAGACAGGGAATATCTACATAACTATCAATTTGCGATGAACCATCGGATGCGCCGGTTTATTGTATCCCTGGGAGATTTACGAGAGCTATGGAAAAGTAATCATTGTGAATTTTGCCGCATGACAAGAGAATCCGTCGTAATCCTTTATTTATTTCAATCTACTTTATGAAGTGCATACTTGACTAAGATTATATTTAGCTTATAAGATTTTTTTATATTTTAAGTAATTCGCTATTATATCTCGTATATCGGATATTTTATATATCTCATAAAGATACCTCAGTCATAAAAGAAAGTTTACCCTTTCAAATAATTTCACACTCAGTTGCTTGAAAGGAGATTACATTTTAACGTAACGAGCTTATATTTTAATGACTAAAGTTTGGTTTCATGGACGTCCAGAAATAACGAGTAGTATTTGCAGCTTCTACAAGTTAGGAAGATAGTGAAGCATGAAATTGAATGCTCTTGGCTTATTTTGTGTAATGAAACTTATTTATTAAGTAAAGAATGAAGCTGCCCCAATGACTACGGAGAGATAATTGTAGTCATCTAAAGTGTTTAATGGTCTTAGACTGCCTAAAAGCTTTGGAGACATGAGAAGTGATCAATAACCCAGCCTTCTTGTTTGTCACTCTAGTTGTATTCTTTCTGGATCTGGCATATGGGACTTGCGGACAACTTATTAAATCCCAACGGTCACGTACTCTTATCCTACAACCATCGTAGAACTCTCATACTAGGAATATAATGAGATTGTTCTTAAATACTCCCATAATGACCCGAAAATAGTTTAAAAGGCTTGTACTTAAACCAGGAGAGGAGTGAATATTGTCATAATGTTTAAAATTCCGTAAAGTAGTAAGGAAACTTACATGAAATATAACCTAGGTTGTTGTTGCCTGTTAATCTACACCACGCCCATCATTGCTTTCTTTTTCTATTATTTGCAACTGATAAAATTATAATACGCAAATCTACCTTGCATTCTTGCTGGAATTCGATGGGTTCATAATGTTTGGCATTTGGTGAGTGGAAGAAGAAACAATATTATTTAAGTTGAACTACTTTGCGCCGTGAATTCCATGCACAATCTATTTTTTTATACAAACAGAGACACAAAAAATGCTCAATACTATTATTAATATTAAAAACAAAAATCATTTACTAAAAGGTATGCACGTATATCTTTAAAAGTTCAACTTTCATTTTATGATTATTTTATTTACCCTTCATCTGCTATACAATGGGCGGACTTGACTTAATGCTTAGTGGCATTCTCTACCAGTCATCCCTTGGTGTAGATTAGAATGTGAGGTAGGCGGTATAGAAAAAAATACATAATTTTAATACTATAATGCTACCAGAAATATTAGTATATTAATGTTTATATACTACACACAAATCAATAAATATACTATTTTATATTTCATATAAACAGTTGAATATTTAAATGTTATACACAGACAGTTGTGAAAATTGGTTTCAACATTGTTTCAAATTGTATTCATACACAAGCTTTTTGAATAAATTCTTACTGCGAGCTTTCCTAATGTGCTTAGGTAAGGAGTTCCAAGGTAGTGTAGCCTGAATTATAAAGGAGTATCGGAAGAAGTCGCTATTATGCGGTAAAGTAGGTTTATTCTTAGTTTTCTTAGGTTACTTTTACTGATACAGACACATTTAAAAATTATGAAGATTGCTTCGACTCTAGAATATAGTTTTAGTAGTAAATGTGGTGATAATATAGTAAAAACTTAATAGATTTGTGTCCAAGAACTACGTCACACCACATTCATTTCCACGAGCCTTGGATTCATCTGTTTTGTTACGAGGCACAAAAGAACTTGGCTTCTTCCCATTCTTTACGTTATCTCTAAAAACTTCGCTATACTTATATTTTGTAAATCCTCTTCTCTGTTTTCTTTTTTTTCTTTGTGTGTTCCACTTGAAAGGATTGTCGAGCAGAAATCTTCAAATGAGATACCGCCTTGTCCGCTATATTTTCTACCATCCAAGTAATGTTTTTATAGTACAATGTTACAAAAAAAGTAAGACATCGGTAGACTATCGGTGCTTAATTACAACATTAGTTTATTCATCCCTTAGTTCTATTTCTTCCTTCTCATGATTCGCAAAGCAAAATACCTTACTTCTTATTCTACATGAAGTTAAGTGTTATATTAAATTATATACTCTAGTAGCAGACTACGAGACAGCGGTCATAACACTCATAACAAATGCACCGAATAACCCGGCCTTGGAGAATACGCTAAAATTGCTATTTATGTCGGTTGGGAACATCTCCAAGCAAATATTTTATTCTAAAAGTGGGTTGCGAAAAATAAGCAAACACTGAATTGCCTACTAGCAACCCCTCTCGTCACGGACTTTCCTATAAATATACTTCTGCTATATAATCCCCATAATGGTGGTAATTCTGTTATTATTTTTAGTTGTAGTTAAAGGAAATAGTGTAGTATATATCTAGATTTAAAAAGTTTTCTGTAATCTCCACTTAAGACTAATCAATTGTCAACAATTTGGTTTTCAAAACGCAGTAAAATTTAAATAACAATCATGTTATCTCTATTTTTGTTAAATCTCTGTTAATCGTAACAGAGATTTATTCAACGGGTATAACCTTCACATTTCTATTATAATCTTAACGTACGTACGTAAATAAGTGTTATTCAAAAATACATTATTATTTACTATAAGATAGTGGGAGCTTACCATCAATTTTTATATACGAATACTTACTTCCATATTACATCATACTTGAATACATATTTTGAATCCTTCCACTACGTCGGTTCGTTAGATTGATTAATAAATTTTAAATTTATAAATTATATTAGAAATTATTTTTAGGTAGTTATACAATTAACAACTCGTTAAAAGCGGAACTTCAATGTTTTGTACATATGTACATTGAAATGTAATGGAATATTTCGTAGAACGTTGGAAAATTCCATTTCATTCATAGTCTGTAATCTGTATTATGACGTCAGTTACACTTAAGATATAAATAGATAAATAGTGTTGATATAATAAAGGGACAATATTTACTCAATACAACTAATTTAAAGCTTTTGTACATTTGTATTACGTGTAAGTTGATTTGCTTTACTTAAAGCTATATTACATGTTGTGAAAAGAATAGGTATTTATTATGTGAGAATAACACATGACGAAACGTGAACGGCCTGCGAATTCATACACATTTTACGGCAGAGTAGTTCTTAAATAAATGGACAGGAACGTGATAGCAATTTCCTTTGGTGTATCTTTGAAAATTCTAGAGTAAATTCGTCTCCATTGTTACAAGCAAAGTACAAAGCTTAGTAGATTGAAGACCAGTTTTTCTTCTCAAAAGACAAAATAGAAAAATCTAAAATAGAAAATAAAGCGACTAGTTCAGTAAAACGATTTTGCTTTATGTTTGCAAATCTTCCGTTCTCGTTTAGATTTGAAAACTTCAGTAGGAAAAAGTCCATTTCCAGGTGTGAAAAGTAACCTAAGTTTATTTCATAATCTTTGAGTCATCCCATAATATAAGTTTCAAATATGTCAAAAATAATCAAATTCTGTTCCGTGGTTTTAGTGTAATAAGTCATGTACAAACAGAAATATATAAAAAATATTTAAGACTACATCGACAAATAACAAAATCTACCTTCATAAAAGAATGTTCAATGTATAGATTAGGCCAAGTTAAATTTTTATTATGAGTACCTATATGTAATATGTGATGTTCTAAAGAACACCGCTTATTAATAGTAGTATCCACGTTAAGGGACACTGGGCACTATGACCAACGCGCTTACTACTACTACACAAAGTTCCAGACGCTGCAACTCGTCCGATCCCTGCCATGTCCTTCACAAGACCGCTTTTATTAATTCCATGACTTCCCGCTTGATGATTGATGATACCTTCTTCCATGGTATATACGACACAATATATTTTATTTATCGAATAGGTGCATACACTATACTATACTTTTAAAATATCAATATAGATGTAACAGATATTAGATTCGTGACAGATTATCGTTTTTTCTGGAGTTTTGATTATTTCTAATGTGTTTGTTATGAATTATAATTTATTTATGTAGTTTTTTTTTTTAATGAGAAATTAAATAATGTGTAACTTTTTCTACTGCAAATTATTTTATAAATTTACTTTTTATTCTTCATTTATCTTTAAAAGAAAATTGTGCAGCATTGTTTCATTTAAACAAAGGAGCTCATGCTATTAACAAGGAACGTGCTTAGCGACTGCAAGTATATATTAAAACTAAGCATCAGATGTTTGTAATGCTTTCTCAAGTCTGCCATTAGCCAAAGGGCTAATAGGAATTTTACTTAACAAGCTATGGCGTAAGTTTTTCCGCCTACCGCATAAAAGCAAATAGAGGAAAAGACAATAATAATCATTATTAATATTTCCAATATCTATTATTTTCAGTAAGTAAAGCACAGGAGTGTTTACATATTTGTGACACTTAACGTGCATTTGAAAATTGCACCTTCAATGTTTCATTTGTAAAGTTGAAAAAAGATTTTTTATTACATCAATTCTATTGGTAATTAGTATAATTAATTACCAAAGGTAGCGCAATATCATCTAAAGATGGTGCAATATTAAATTATTCGTAAAATTGATGCTTATTATGTTAACATTAGGCACTGCAATATAAACTGCACAGTTTCTTCTTAACGTTGAACTAAAGTTAGTTTGCTTGAACATCAAAAACGTACTCTGAATCAAAAAGCTTTTGGCCTTTCGTTGTTTTAGTCTCGCTGCCGATCATTGTTAATCGGACCAAGGCCATATTTTAAAACTTACAACACAATCACTTTAAAAACAAAATTATTACAATCATGCAGAAATTTGTTTACTGAAATAAAAATACATGTATATTAAATATTAAACAAAGTTATGTAGGTAAATAAAAGAGGAACACATGTTGGCTTTATGGTTAACACAAATTCTATATTGCAATATGCAAACGAAGTAAATTTTCGCTGCAAATTAATTTTTTTATGGAAATGATTTGCTGAGAAGCGGTTGAGCAAGACAAACACTGTTCAATCCTGAGTAGCCAAGTTTTGGATGACAAATTTTGTTCGTAATTTCCCCTCTATTACTCTACTTATGTATATGTATACTATTAAATATCTTTAGCACTGTATCTTTATTGTCAACTTTTGTGCTGCATACATCTACAATTTCACTATATTGCTTAGAGTAAAGAGGGAGACTGCTGACCGGCTTGGGATACAGATTCCATTTGGAGACAGAGAGGATGGAATGGCCTACATATTCTCGCACCGTCCCACTACGTTCCCATGTCGTTTGGTGTCGAAAATCCCGTTATAAATCTTGGTCATCTATGATCAACTTTTCGACCCAAATACCAAGTAAGACAGTAGCTAAACTTGGCCACAGGCTGGTTTATAGAGTGAAAAAAATGAATCTGTTCCGTGGAATAAAAGATAAGATCTATAAAAAACCTGTTACGAGATAAGTAAACAATATTTTAAACGTTTTTTTACTTATCGCAAAATCATGTTGAAAATCTTAGTTAAAAAAACTCTAAAAACTGATATATAATAATTAATATACAATGAGGAAACTTGAAACGCCTGACATCATTCAATAACCATAATTTAAGGCGGGTTGAATTGTAAAAGCAACGATGATATTAAGGATGATTCTCGAAGCAAAGAGAGAGCGGGTTATTAATAAAACATAATTCTTTTGTTCCTCGAACGTGATGTCCTTCGAAGTTTTCTCCCCCCATTTCTTAAGGTTATCTTTAAGTATATTTACAGTTGAATTTATCATAATCATAACAATTACGTAAGAAAGCGTGTTTTAGCATCTTAAAAATATGTTGCGTGAAGTGCATGTTATATACCATATTATGATATATCTTTATAAGGTACGTTTATTTAGATAACCTAACAGATAATATTTGATGCTCCAGAATAGCTGTGATAATGTGCAGACATGTTAGACAGAACAAATGCACCAGGTGATTCGCGGCGTTTCATCTATTAATCCGTGGTTTCATGGATTACACCTTAATGGAACGTTGACGCGGGCGACCACCCAGATCGCGTGTGGAATCACGGCTCTTGGCTAAATAAATAAAATAAATCTTCAATAAGCAAAACAGATACTCCTAAATGTTTGTTTACAGATGCCTGAATTGATGACTCAAGAAATGGTAGAGTGGTTGTGAAACATTTAATTGGAGGTAATTCGTACAAAAGTGGAACAAATAAAATAAGGACACAACGACTAAACCCATATGTAAGCAACGCATACAACCATAATCGCTCAATCAACGTTCACCGACACCTCCCAAATCCCGCACTTTGTTATAAGCCTGATGATAGATGAATGCTCAAATATCAACGTTATTTTTTAAGTAAACATGCGATGTGTCGTGCAAAATTATTGTTTGAGGCGTATTGTGAGTAAATAGTGGATTCTATATTTTTATTTTTTGCTAACTTTTGGTGTTGTTGACTTATGAGCAACTGGACTACATTATATTATTATTATTATTATTATCATCACGTATGCGTTGACGTTAAAAAGGTTCCGATGAACCCGCTTAACTGACTCTATTTTTTACTTAGGATATGTTAATGTTTAGTAATAATTATATTGGATGGTAAGTGGCAATGGCATCTTTGGGTAAAAATGAGGACACTTCGTTCATGAAATTTCGGAAAACACTCATTTCTTGAAGAAATTTCATTTTTGATTTCGAAGTAAAATAATTAAATTAAATGGCCACAGCAATCAATGGTAATCCGTGAACAACATCAAAGCAACGTTGAAATGAAAGCTACAGTCCTATTCGAAGTTGGAAACACTCACTGTTTTAAACACCCTTCTTACTAAAACACTCCACCACTACCACTAGTAGGTAAGATGGTGATTTTCCTTAAAGCGAATCGAAAAATGTAGTTCCTATCAGATGTAGTAAAGTTTTTTGACAAAAAATTACAATAATGTAATAATGTGCTCTATATTACAAATAATTTCTTATGATGTTTGAAAGCAAAAAAAAGTTTGTTAAATATTGAGCTGGTAGGAAAAAGCAAATAATAAAGCTGTAAAATAAAAGAAAATAAACTGTATCAAACATTTTCTGATTTTTCGATATAGCTGATAAATACGTCAGCCAAAAGTATCGACAAATTTATAGTGAGCTCGTCCATGAGCAAGATAAAAATTTAATCCATCACACCTTATGCTTGAACAAGGAAATGATTAGTCAAGGGGCCAAGATTATTTGAAGTATTATCCGATGGTAGGTATTTAGTATATGTATATATACTCTAAAATTAATGACGCTAATATATCCACTTATCGTGTTTGTATAACTAAGTCCTCATTAAGCGCGTATGAAACAAATTCTCTGCGTATCACTTAATAATAATTCCCCGAGTCCGTCAAGTGTCCATTTCTAAGTACACCTTCAAGATGTGTCGTGAGTGGTTCTGGTTTTCTTGAATCCTTCTGTGTCACTCATCGGCCATACATTGAGGATTTTTCACAACAATGCTATGTATGTCTATGTCTTTGGTAGTTGCAAATAAAAAATTCCGGATATTGGTGTTGGTATTAGCAGTAGAATTAGATGGCTGGGCAATCGAGTTGTATTGTCATCAAAATAGTTGCTAATTTTAAGCTACCTACGTTCTTGGCTCCATCCCATGCTGGCAAAACAAGGTGTCGTAAGAGGCGACAGAAGCCAGCCTGCTTGGTGGCAGGGCTTTGCGTATAAATTATATTATCAATATTATTATTAAGTCATTAATATTATTATAAGTATTATAATATTGCCTGGCTGACGACACATCAGTGATAGCTTTGGTCTTGCTGATGTCCATGGGTGACGGTGACCACTTACCATCAGGTGGCTCGTTTGTGGCTATAACCATAGAAAGGACTTGTAAATTAAGATGTGAAGTTAAAGGTTTGGAATCGTAAAGTATATTGATTATGTATTATTATGAAAATTATTCAAAAAGTCAGGCATTTCATAATTTCAAGTGAAAGGTAGGCATGGAGATATCATTTAACTAGATACATCTTACATTTCGTGAGAAAATGATATAACTCTGCGAGATAAAATTAATCCTGGCAATCATCTAGGGCCTACTGAATCGTTTCGTTATAAATTTCGTGCTTATCCCCTTTATCTTTTGGTGATTTACGAAGATCTATGAAGTAAAAACATATATATCTGTTGCAGTATCTGCTAAACAATACTTAAATGCTATTTACTAATTTCTTAACAGATTGTGTATACTTGAGGGAACGGATTTATATCGTGATAAAAAGTATACCAAACCTTGAACAATAATATCCTTATAACTTATAAATATGCCATATTGTTTCTACTGTGTTCAGTGGTATCTATATCTTACGGTGTCGGATAGATAGAGGTAGAAAAAAAAAATGTTCTGGTCTCTGTATCGGTAACGAAGCTTACCTACCAGGGTTTTGAATTTTTTTAAGTGATCGTTCTTTAGTAATAAGAAACTCGATTAAACGAAAATGCGACAGAAAAAAGAAAACAAAGAAAAATCAGGATACGCATAAATAAAGGATTTAGGCTGTGAGAGAATACAAGAGAGTAGATTGTACAGTGTTTTTTTTCACTTGGTCTCCTCTTTGTGCGATCCTTCGTAACCTTTTATCCATTAAGCGGTGTATAATTGTGTGCTTGTGTACGCCTGTCTATTATCGAGTATGTGTATTATTGCCAAGTCGAACTGAGAGAGAAGGCGTCGTAAAGTGAGTATGCCTTGGCCTTAGGTCTTATTGCCAGTGTAGTTTACCATTCACGTGATATTGATTTGAATATTTCTTTCATTTTAATAAAAATATAATTCCGAGCATACCGAAATTTGTTCTGAATATACGCAGAAAAAAAGCCCATAAGTATCTTCCTCCTGGTAATTTGCAATCATCTCTCATTCTTTCGTAATATATTTTTCCGCAAGTTTCACTTCTACCCTGTGTGAACTGCATACACATCTTTTCTTTTTTGTTGGTATAAATAAAATTTATATAAAGTTATTTTCATGTATTTAATGAGTAAAATATATCAATGCAAGCCTGGACTCAAAATTTGCATGAGCAACCAAATCATTTGTAATCCTGGAATTTGATATAGAACTGCCGCAATCTACATTATGTGATTCAAAGTTACAAATGCACATTAAGGGCAACTTAGATGATTCCGGATTCCGGCTGATAAATGACACGTCCGCATTTCTGAAGCATATATGAATGATGACCGCGGTTCGCTCTCTGATATTTACTGAAGAAACTTTCGAAAATACGGTTCAATCACTGGCCTCACAGAGAACGGAAAACTGTTATGTAAAAGTTGATAGCAGTAATTGAACACAATATTTACAATACAATGATAAAAAATTATCAAACCATATTCTTATAGGCTAAGATCAAATTTTTATTAGGTATATTCGTACATATAGTATTAATAACACAAATACAATACAATTATACAAAATATAAGTTATGTAGGATACGATACATGTTATATATGAATCTATACTTAATGTTTTTATTACATATTATTACATCGTCTTAAAAATTTGATACCACTTTATACTCGAAGTCGTAACGTTCAAGAATACGGCCTTAGACGAGTATATGATGCACGTGTTAGTTATAAGAGCCAAGAGCCATAAGACTAAAAAGATACTAACGCTATAAAAAATGTGTTTTCTATAGAACAAGTCCTTTATCATTACGGTCGTTAGACACAGCTGGCACGCATAACTGTTTTTCTTCTTGAGAATACTTTTTTAAATTTATTTGTCATCAATTTGGTAAACGAATACATTAAAAAAAATATAACACTTCTGAAATACTATGTGAATTCTAAAGCTCCCTTTCAAAATGGTAAAAAGCAAAAAAAGTGTATTTACAAAATACCTAAATGGTTAAAATTTTGTTAAATTTGAATTTAATTATTTAAATTTTAGTACTCGATTAGTGACTTATTATCAAAAACGGGTCTCTTGTCGTAATTGAGTAATTTTAGAGCTATTAAAACTTTTAGTAGAGCAAATCTTTGGAAACTTCATCAGCCATAACATGCTCGTTGAAAAGAAATAATACCAAGAATACGAAACTGATTAGAATATAACGGTGGAAACTGTGGTCACGCTACGTTTAGTTTGAATGTTTATTTGTTCCTCGTAACGATTATGGGACACGGGTGGTGGTTGTTTATAACAAATGCTTCCAGAAAAGGCATTTGTTGGAAATTTGCCATCTTTTATTAAATTTGTCTCAGTGTTTGTAATAAAAACAAAGCTCGTTCATAGTTACATGTGAAAAAATTTATAACATAATACCGCCTGAGTGATCAGAACTGTCTCTTTGTTGACGAAAGATTACTAAAACCTGGAATAATATTTCAAAGTAAAAAATGTTTGAAGTCGAATTTAATTCTTAGGTTAGGTTAGGTTAAAGTTTGTTGTTACTACGAATACAAAAATATTCCTCTTGGGAGTTTTTTGCCATCATTTTTGATGTCGGAAGAAAATTACCATATTATACAAAATAATATTATAACAATTTTATAACATACATTCAAAGCTTTTCCCCAATCAGTCAAAGATCTGGGAACGTGTCTCGCAAACAATTATGACGTCGCAATAATTCCTTAGGCTGTCGTATGAAAACTGTAAGGAGTTTTGAGATTCTATGTCGTTACCTTAATCAAATCACATTAAAGCCTATATAATCCGAATCAATTATAATCTGAATCAATCATAATCCGAATCGATTATAATTCGCAGCGATTGAAAGCTTGGATTTTACTATGTTATTTAAAAGCAATGGTTTTGATGAGTGGAATAGTTTATATTTCTGTGTGTTTGCTAAATACCTCGTCGTCATTTACTAAAGCATAGTACTTGCATTTTTGTTTGATTTAAAATCTGTTTTTAATTAATTAGATTGTGAATGTACCACAATTTGCTCCATTTATCATCCAGCGTCAAACATTACTTCTGAACAAATAACTTTTCATTGTTATTGGGGAATCACCTACAGAAAATAGTCACTCTCTATTCTGATGTAGGATTTCTATCTAGAAAAAGCAAACGCAATAATTTAGTAGTATACGTTTTTAGTATATAACATTAAAGCACTCATCTCCTGAGAGATCAAACATATAAATACCTTCTTTGCGCAATGCCCAGTAACTACTCATGTATTAGTTTAAAATTTTCTCTTAATCAATAAAAAAATAATTTAACATGATTGTATAAGGGAAGAGTTATCTGACAAGAAAATATCTTTGCATCTAAAAGTATGTTGTTACTAACCCGTTCAAGAAATAAAGAAATAATGTCAGTTAATACATAACTCAAGTACGCGTGTCTCATTTCCCTCAAATGGAAATTCCCATGTTCACGCACGTAAAAATGATGTTTACGTATAACGCGAACAATTACTTTTATTCATATTTAAGGTCTTTTCTAACCAACAGAAATCCTTACAATTTTTTCATCGAATTTTTTGTACCGAATTTGTATATAAGAAATTTTTTGAATTATTTAATGTAGGAAGCCTTTTAACAATAGCAATTGTTAGAGGTTGTATATATTTGTCGATAATCAATATACAACCTTACTTTCCTTTAGAAATCCTTCCTGCCAACCATCAGAACTCTCGTTCAATCGCCGATTGGAGCGAACGTTTCTGTGTCGGTTGTTTGTCGTGTATTGGTTTGTGTATTTTCATACCACGCACCATACAGAAAACCCTGGTGTATTAATGTGTGAGTGACTATGTAAAAAAAGATGGATTTAAGTTTTTGTTATAGGCTAATAATAATGTTTATATCATGGAATAGACATTTCCTTACGCTTAGGACAATAAAAAATATGTTTTTAATATATTTTTGTATAATTAATAATAATTTTAGAGTTAGGGTAGGAAAGAGGAGATCGCTTTATCTCTCACACAGTATATTTTTCAACAGCTTACTGGTCGAACTTTGTTTTGCAGTATATTAAAAAAAAAATATTATGCTGACAAAACGAAAAGGCGAAATCCGAATGGTGGTCGAGAAGAGTTCACATATTATAGTAAAATTTAACTGGATTACGATTTAATTAAGTATCTATCGAACTTCTTATAGAAGAATCTGTGGTCGACGAGATCATACTCCGCAAGTTATATTTTAAAGGTAAAATATTTTAAAGATTTAAAATTACAACAAGAGTTTTTTTCCTGCTATACCACCTTTCGACTTAAATCAACCATTAAACATTTGTTTTTATATTTGGTTACAGTTTCGGAGGACCAGTAATATGCGGGACCCCCACTTCCTTCTTTTGTGACATCATGTCGGTGATGCCTTTAGTATTACGGATGTTGGTTGGCAACAGTACTTACGTTCGATCAGGTACCCTGTCAAATTATTAGTACCATAGAAACAAATATTATATTCGACTCATAAATATTCATAATACATTACGCATGTCATAAAACGGAAATTATCATTCTCCGTTGAAGAACAGAACAGTTCGCTCCGAGAATTAGAGTTTATTAGGTTTTAGGATAATCTTGTCAATTTACATGCAGTAGACACGGGGGTTAATTGAGAAGCGACTGAGCCCGCGGTTCACTGCCTTACGTAACTATATTAATTAGACAGGTACCCATGGTAGTAATGACGCCATAAATCTCGATCGCATGGCATTGCGATTAATTAGACGCTTACTATTTAACATAGTTGAGCTCAGTAAGTATACGACACAGCAAGGTTTGAACACTGAACAGTTAAATCAGGGCCGTTATATTAATGTTATAATATGTGCAATGTAATAGTATTATTTTAACATTACAGACAAAATTGGTATGTGTAATAATATTTTCAATTCGCTTTTTTTGGATGCAATGGGCTCTGACATGAGTTTGTAATGTTTAAGAGCTAGATAATAATAATAATAATAATAATATCTGACATTATAGATATAGATGGTACACCAAAAAGGACCACCACCACCAGTTGGTCTGCTCGTTAGCTTTAAAACATTCTTAAAACCGAATGCTGAATATACTGATTTAGCAAGTGCTACGTTTGATATGCTGTGTATATCTAAAACATGTAATTGGAATTATAATCCAAGAATCTATTTTTTGTTTAATTTACCCCACGCAAGATTTTTGTTTATGGCACCGAAGCACAAGGACGGAATTTTCTTACTTTTAGCTTGTTAGTCGAATCAAATTTTTAAACTACTGCGTCTAATAGTTTTGTATGCTCTTATAAATAATTTAAAATATTTAAAAGGTCTTATGGTATCCTAATTAAAATACAATAATTTGCATTAAACGTAACGAAGTTTATAATGCTGTATTTTATTCGTAGTTGTACTACAGAAACCAATAAATAAAATAGCTACATGGCGGACGGCCAAGTTCCCACTTTGTGATGCTAAATCATGTAACATTACTAATCTAGGATAATTCATTAGTATGCTGCATTAATTGTAATATCCGTTTAACTGCAGGTCGAACGGTGAACCTTCGTAGCACCGATACTTTCACAATGAGGCGATTTTTGGTTTTTGAAAATTTCGTTAAAAAAGCAGTCAATTTTGCAGTTAAGATTTACACCATAACCCCATAATAATTATTTGTCTTGTATTATATTTAATTCTTATTTTTGTGTATTGTACAATCAAAAGTATTTATTTATTTTGCGGTCTCTTACAGTTTTTTACTATCCAGCCAAAAAAAACTTTCTTTTTATTTCTTTAATAAGGTTTAAACCCCCTCCCCCAACTGCTGCTAAAACAAAAAAGTATAAAAATTAATTAGTCAATTTTATGAAAAATCAACTCGACCTTTCACATTCAGTATAATACAAACGACGCTATTAGAAGGATTATAGTATGTAATACTGTATACATTAAGAGCATTATTAAGTAGATATGTATGATATTAATTATTAAAAAACAAAAAACCATACAGACAGATATACATACAGAATAACCTTTCTCTAGGCGTCATGATGTACTTCATATGTTATAGAAAAGAAGCCTCTTAAAGAAATTCATTATCTTACGATAATCGAATTTCTTAGGTTTGCAAACAGCATTACTACCGACTTTGGGAATCACCTAAGTATCTAAAATATTTAAGTACAAACATAAATAAAAAAAAAAAATCCATGAACGAAACGTTTGGATCAACTTCACGTTATTTTATTGGCCCGAGGCTGGAGTTCAGATGAGACAAAGACCTCGCTCGATCAATTGCCCTCGTGTCAGGTCCACTGCGCAAATCCTGTTCTATTCAAGTGCAATTGCGTTAGACTGCGTCGCATGAAATATCTGACTATTTTGGCACACGGCAAGACCTTGTTAAGATGGTATCTATTGAACCAGCACAGCTATATTCTCATTAAAAATATTTTTTGACTTGTACTATTCCTGTAAAAGATTCAGTGAAAATGAACTTTTGCTCCTTTTTTGGATACTTTTTTGCTCCTTTTTTGGATACGTTAATAAGTACCTAAATTTTTATTATTTTCAATTTACCTTTTATAATATTTAAACAGTAGTATGTCTATAAAATATAATATTTGTTATTAATTATCGCTTAAAATGTATGTTATACCTTCCAAAATCTTACATGAGTTTTTAAAGTACTTACAACATTGTTAGCACGTTTCTTTGCGATTAAGGATTTTCCAGAAGTAAGAAAACTTATTCGGCTATAAAGTTCAGGCATGTGAAAGTAAATATTGCATTTGAGGTACGCTACCAGGGAACCAACTTATTATTTGGATAAAAACAGGACATTAAAAGGTAACTATGATATATTATTTTAAGCTTAACTTACAACTTTTATTTTCTACGGTAACCGCTGTGGGTTTGAGAATGGAATCCGTTTACGTATACGCAATGGAGATAAAACATGTTTGGACATCAAACCATGCTATTGAAAAGGTCACTCAATCCTCCGAAAACATGACATATAAGTCAATATATGTGCAAACAGTTTTACAACCAAGAACCATAAGACTCTGGATTTGGGTCACACAAAGAATAAAATAACTTCACAGATGTTGAACTAAAGCTCTTTCAACTGTTTGAGCTGATTTAGGGTTTAGATTCTATTTGATTTAGACGTCTCGACGCCGTGAACAGTGCGACTGGGAACTTTGAAATTCAGAGGGAATTAAGTACTTTCTTTTTGCTTGTACGAACTGTCAATATGATAATAATACCAGCAATTGATAGAAGTTTCAATTAAAGCTATTTCTGTATTGAAATGATGTATTTATTTGGAAGAATGCACCATGGTAATATCACAATTTTATGGTAAGTTCATTGATTACTTTGCTGAGAAAACTGTAGGATCAAGTATCAATATTTTAAAGGTAGTTTTACCTGACTCTATTAGCTTTTCTTGGCAAACATTAATCGTCTGTTGTGCAGACTGTGGTCGATTGTCGGCCTGATAGAGCATTAAGCTAGAACAATTGATTAATTTTGCTTGTATATAGCCTAGCTTTTTGATCATTGTAGCGTATAGTTGAGTCACCCAGATATAACTTAGGTTAAGCATTATTAATGAGCGATTCTCAATAAAACTTGCATTCATCTGAGTTTACAATTGTTGATAACATCCATCTGCAGTAATTGTCTGACCTAATTTTAAGAAGCTATAAAGATAGAAATGGCTTTATACAGTTTAAGACAGACTTGCTCGCAGCTTCTGCTGGTGATGTTGTTATTATTGTTGCAGGTTATTATTCACAATAGATGAGGCTATAAGACTTACTACTACTTACTAGTAGTACTAGCGAACTAGTGCTTGGAACTCACTTCCATCTCAGCCAGCAACGCATTGGTGATGTGTTTTTTTTTTAATTGACATAATCGTTATGTTTCTTTCTGAGGGATTTCCTCAGCGCAACAATATCACAAAAAGCTTCTTCAAAAAAACTATTAAACTAATCCTTCAAGGCTGACAACACATTTGCAGTGTCATTCCGTGTGGCCATAAGCGATGGTGACCACTTACCATCAGATGGGTCATACGACTGTTATTCTGTCTCTTATCAAAAGATCCATAATTGTATATTTAGGATATAAATATATATTTATTTTAATGTTGTACACGTTTTAGTATATGTACTATGCGAGTATGTTATTCAGACAAGCATAAATGATAAAAGTATTCTTCTGTTATTCTTAATATATCCAAAAAAATAAATAAGAACACTATGCAAGTGAAGAAACATATTAATACCCTGAAAGTTCCGAAAAACTTCTCTCCTATTCAATACATAATAGTCTTTGTACACAAAGACGCCATGTTTTGCATGATATACGAGTAGCTTACCATAAATGTAGTACACTTTACGACTTTATATTAGGTCCTTGCATATGGGAATGTGTTTCGTTACTCCAATCTGCCTTTATTGTATCAAATTTGTAGAGAAGTACATATGTTACAATAATGAAGTTTGTTTTTTGTTCGTCATTTAATGCGACATTGTTGACGACCCCAATTAAAAGTAAATCCACATTTGATCATTATTATTACAGCCCATAATGCTCATTGCCAGGGTCGGGTCTCCTCTCACAATGAGAGGTTAAGGCTATAATCCGCCACGTAGCTCAAGTGCAGGTTGATTGTCATAGCTTTGATAGAATTTATGGGGAATCGCATATATGCAGGTTACCTGATGACGGTTTTCTGCACCAAAGTACTTGATAAATAATTTGGAATACGCAAATTGTATAAAGAATTAGGGGCGCCTGCAGGATTCGAACTCGAATTTCCCGTGCGGGAGATCTTAGTTCAAACCAAGGCTACGAGTGCTCTTCCACATCTAGGCTTGTATTATAATATATGTAAGTCCACGATGCAGCAATGTCGTGAATTTTTTTAAGTTAAACCACTGTCTATTTCTGAAGTTAACTATAAGACTTATCGATATAAGCAACTTTTCAAAACAACTGATTAGATTTACTTTTCATTAATATTTACTTGTGTATTATTATTATTTGGTATTATTCCAATTTTATTCCTCAGTAAATTTTGGATATGGTGTCACAGTAAGAATTTTTTATTGAGTCTTCAAGTAACCTTAATATTGGCTGGTTACCATCGACATTCTGGAAACCCTTTTAGTAAAACTTTTCATTAACTATAAGTTTATGAAATAATTGCAAAACGTGCTTTTTGAATATTTAATTAAAAATTGTTTGTGAATCACCCGCTTACAAACGTTGTGTATTCTACGTATGATGTTTTATAGTAAATAATCACATTCGCGGTATTACCGTGTAATTCTGACGTTTCATACGCTTCGCAAAGGATTACAAGATTTACACATGCGCTAAACTAGCGCTCACGTACTCGTGCGGGGTTTTACGTTTGTGATGCTTGAATTTTTAAGTTTTATAAAAGCAAGTACTTAATAATGTATACGATATAACAATCATACAATGTCTTTTGAGATAGAATCACTTATTTATTCTACGACGAACAACTCTATGTGCCAGTATCAAGGTGTAGCGACAGGTGCAACGATAAATTGACAAAAAACTGAGAAACCACTCAACGACAGCTCATTTTATAAATATCAATAATAAATCTCTTTGTCGATTGACTCTCGATAACTGCAACAAAAACACGATAAAAAATCACGATCAAGAGTTTTAATTTTCCAAATCGGTAAAGAAGTTTGTCTCACTGCGCCAAGTCTATCGGGATTATTCTGGGCGGTACAGATTTCAGTGACAAAACGGATCTAGCGTGACTGCTTCTCCCATTGGTCAGTAGAGTATGCCACAAGCTAGGGACAAAGGCTAAAAGCTACAAGTGAGACGTGGACGTAGGTCTTTACACGCAATAAATCTAAAATCAGTCTTCAACTGGAAATAATTTTATTTATTTTATAGTTATAATTTTTATATCTTAAATATAAAATAATAATTAATAATTATAATAATAATAGAAGTATTGCGGGTAGTTGCGGCTACAATACGCGAACTTAAGTGCTCTTGCTTATTTCTCTTTCTATTTCATATATACGCAAATTAAATTTGCAAATGTGTTACTAAGTTTTT